>JAVTVY010020574.1:0-75891 GCA_036873755.1 Hanleya hanleyi
ACATGAAGTGTTACCTAGCAAAATCAAGGTCAAAGGTCAAGGTCACTGTGACCCTAGAATCAAGGTCAAAGGTCAGTGTGTCGTATACCAAAAATTAGGTCAAGGTCAAAGGTCAAAGACCACTGTGACCCCAAAATCAGGAAATTATTAAAATAACATGTTTTTGTGTCAGTAGATACATTAGGGGGACACGATATGTCACATACCAAAATGTAGGTCAAATGACCTGGTCAAAGGTTAAGGTCACTGTGACCCCGAAATCGAGAAATTGTTATAAAAATCATGATTTTTTTGTGTCCATTGAGAAATTACGGGGAGACGATTTGTCATCTACCAAAATTTAGGTCAAGGTCAATAGTCAAGGTCACTGTGACTCCAGAATCAAGAAATCTTTGGAAACTGCTTTTTTGTGTCGGTAGATACATTAGGGGGACATGATGTAGCACATACCAAAATGTAGGTCAATGCCGAACGTCTAGGTCACCTACCCCCAAAATCATGAAATTCATACAAATCATGATTTTTTGTGTGTCCATTGATACATTGAGGGAAGACGATGTGTCGTGTGCCTAAATTCTGGTCAAGGTCAAAGGTCAAGTTCACTGATCCCAAAATCAGAAAATCATTAAAATATAACTTTTTTTCTGCCAGTAGATACATTAGAGGGACATGTGTTACATATCAAAATGTGAGTCAACGGTCAAGGTCACTGTGACCCCAAAATCAAGAAATCATTAAAAGTCACAGAAGACGAAGTTGTGTAATGCGATATTGCGTTCTGTCCATTCATCCATTAACATTACATTCTCAGAAGCACAAAATTGTAGGCTAGCTACCAATTGGAATCAAGGCTATTAAACACCCTTGAAATTTGGACCAATGTAATTCCAGATACGCGGGCATATATTGAAGCCCCTTGGGCTCTTGTTTTCCTTGTGACGTCTTGACGTCGAATGGCAAACATTGTTGGTGTGGCAGTGTTGATGTCATGACGTTGAATTGTTGGCACTTCTTGAAAAATGGTGGGAGAAAGTGTGGGTACAGGTGACTTCAGAGCTCTTTTTATTAAATGCCCCTTTTTATACGCCCGGCAAAAGGCGGACGTATTATGTGATGGCGGTTTCCGTCCGTCTGTCCGTCTGTCCGGTTCTCGTGTCCGATCTATATCTGGGACAGTTTCCTATCTACAGTTCCAATTTTTGGTGAGTGGATACCCTATGGTGAGACGATGTGTCGCTTACCAAAATGAAGGTCGAGGTCAGAGGTCAAAGGCCACTGGCCTAAAAAACAGGAAATCACTGGAGTGTTCGTGTCCGGATGTGTCGCGTACCAAAATTGAGGTCGAGGTCAGAGGTCAAAGGTCACTGTTGCCTAAAATCAGGAAATCATTGACCATTGACAGTTTTCTATCTACAGTTCTAATTTTTGGTGAGTGGATGCCATATGGGGGAACGATGTGTTGCATACCAAATGTAGGTCGAGGTCAGAGGTCAAAGGTCAGTGTGACTGAAAAATCAGGAAATCATTAATAAATTCAAATTTTTTGTGAGAATTCAGTAGGGGGAAATGAAATGTCGCATACCAGAAAATAGGTCAAGGTCGAAGGTCAAAGGTCACTGCCCGAAAATCAGGAAATTATTAAAAATAACATTTTTTTTGTGTCAGTAGATACATTCGGGGGACACGATGTGTCACCTACCAAAATGTAGGTCAAGGTCAAAGGTCAAGGTCACTGTGACCCCAAAAGCGTGAAATTGTTAAAAATCATGATTTTGTTCCAAAATTTAGATTAAGGTCAAATAGTCAAGGTCACTGTGACCCCAGAATCAAGGTTAAAGGTCAGTGTGACCTAAAAATCAGGAAATCATTGAAAAATACAAATTTTTTGCGAGGGGGAAATGGGGGAAATGAAGTGTCACATACCAAAAAATAGGTCAAGGTCAAAGGTCACTGTGCCCCCAACATCAGGAAATTATTAAAAATAGCATTTTTTGTGTCAGTAGGTACATTAGGGGACACGATGTGTCACATACCAAAATGTAGGTCAAGGTCAAAAGTCAAGGTCACTGTGACCCCAAAATCATGAAATTGTTAAAAATCATGATTTTTTGTGTCCATTGAGGAATTATGGGAAGATGGTTTGTCATGTACCGAAATTTAGGTCAAGGTCAATAGTCAAGGTCACTGTGACCCCAGAATCAAGAAATCTTTAAAAAAAATGTTTTTTGTGTCAGTAGATACATTAGGGGGACATGATGTGCCACGTACCAAAATGTAGGTCAAGGCCGAATGTCAAGGTCACTGTGACCCCCAAAATCATGAAATTCATAAAAATCTGATTTTCTTTGGAGTCCATTGATACATTGAGGGAAGACGATGTGTCGTGTACTAAAATTTAGGTCAGGTCAAAGGTCAAGGTCACTGACCCCAAAATCAGGAAATCATCAAAAATAACTTTCTTTCTACCAGTAAATACATTAGAGGGGCATGATGTGTTACATACCAAAGTATAGGTCAAAGGTCAAGGTCACTGTGATGCCAAAGTCAAGAAATCAGTAAGTCACATTTTCATATGCCTGTCGAAGACGAGGTCGTGTAATGCGATGTTGCGTTCTGTCCATTCATCCATTAACACTTGTTGTCCATGTGATATCTCTAGTTTCAAGATATGATTGGTACCAAACTCTGAGTATACCTTACTCGCATGGCAAAGAGGAGCCATACATTTTGAGATCAATTTGTCAAAGGTCCCCCCATTCCCCCAAAACTGAATCAAATTTAGCTGACTATATGTGTTAGGCTGGAATAGTTCTCTCCCCTACATGTATATGGCATTTGTCCTGTGGAGTTGTCTTCCATGTTTGAAACAGCTACAATTAGTTAAACTGTTGTGACATAAAAACCATACATTTACCAATTCAATGGGGAGAGGGGTTCTTCATGAACTTCATACCTGTTTATTAACTCAAGAACAAAGGTTTACTTCATCACTTTCTTCTTCCTTCATGAAAAATTCTCTCGGCTGAAAGAAATCCATTTGCAGGACAACTACTATTTTTTTGTGTTTGACTATTGTTGATTTCAGTGTGGGATATGTGAGCTCTCGGCCTCAAGGTCAACTAGTTAGGCCAAGAAAAAAAATATGTCTGTTTCCGGTTACCCGACCGAGTCTAGATCAATCGTGCGACTCTAAAAATTTTATCAGCAAATTCCAACGAAATCACTACCAAGGCCGCGTTTTACGACAACAACAACAACCGTAAAGCGGCGTGCCCATTGTCAGCATACCGTAAAGTGCGACTGTAGCAGACCGCATGGCATGGCGGCAGGTTGACGATCTTTTCAGGAAATAAAGTACCTACTTCTAGGTCGGGAATCGAGAAATCAGCAACCTGATTACGATTCAGTCGACTTGATCATGTTTACCAGGACAATTTTAAACATATTCTCCATCAACTTCGAAAGAAATCTACTGATTTTATGACTTGAAATGGTGTTTGTTTGCGGACACGGCAGCTTGCAAGTGGTGTTCGTTTTCAGCGGAATCGGCGACGACACAGTCAAAGTCTAACCGACCGGTACCATTTCTCCGCTAAAAAATCCAAAATTTCCCCGACTTGTTTTTATTAGGAATGCATTGAAATAAACCCCCAAGATTCAAGCAAGTAATAATTCTTCTGTTTTCGAGAAATGGCTTGTTCAAATCGTTGTACTGTTGTACAGTCACGACTCGTGTCTCGTTTCTCAAATTGCTCGAATTAGATAGGCGCTGGTACAAACCTCCATGATGTTCAAATTAATTTCCCATTTTATTTTATGTTGTATATGTCAACTTTTTGTTCAGGCTTTTCCAGAAAATAAGTACACTCTCCCTATGGAAGGCACTGAAATTCCACATGGAATTTTGTATTTTTCACTAAAAATCCTTAAAATTCTACAGGAAAATTTCATCATTTCTGGGCGGAAATCCTTGGAATATATTGTTTTGCATATCAAGTTGCAATCAATTAAAACGATACTCGTTTTGGTGGTAAACAGCAGTCAAACACATTATTGGCAATTCTTATTTCTATAATATCAGTACAATAACTGGTTTCAGCAGAACTCATTGAAATACCAAGATTTACTGGATCCAGTATTGATAAAAATACCAACGATATATATTTGGAGGGTTCCCCCCCGCCCTTGATCTTTTGAATATCTGAAAATATGGGGGGATGTGTCCTGGGAGAATATGTTAAAGTGGGTGGGAATATTATACAACCAAGAATATATTTGTAGACCATTGTATATGGGACAGGAGTACTGGACATCAAAATAAAATTTATTTCCAAAATAAAATTTTTTTTGGCCCTACCTACTCTATTTTTTTCTGGCCCGTAATCGGAAACAGACATATATTTTGTTTTGGCCTTACCAAGAGTTAAGCCCATTTTAGTTTGTTATTGGATATAACATGTGATATATGTTACATTCTCAGAAGCACAAAATCGCAGACCTTTCTCTGGATTTGCTAGCTACATGTACCAATTGGAATCAAGGCTATAAAACAACCTTGAAATTTGGACCAATGTAATTCCAGATATACGGGCGTATATTGAAGCCCCTTGGGCTCTTGTTGGATGGTGATGTCACCTACATTAAAAGTGACTGCAAGAACCGCGAAGCACATTTGAAGGCTGAACTCTATATCGGCCATGTTAAATGCTGGACTGGTGCTATCTAAGACAGGACTAAAAGCATTGCGGTCTCAAAAAGTGCCGGTTCCGCGGCCCCTGGACTGCATGTTTCAAGCAATGTATAAAATAAACATGAGAAAATTGACATGACTTCAAGTATTGGGTGTTTTACATAGCATTCTCATTGCACCAATTTGCCACAGGCACATGTTATTCAAGCTGAAAATGATATTATATGTAGCTGGTCAATTCCATGCTACTTGGGACATGAAGCCAAAAAATAAAATCTTGAGAATGTGCCACAATGAGATTATTTTATAATGATAATAAAGTATAGAGATAAAACCTAAAAATTCAGTAAGATTCCCGCAGAATTTTCCAACCTGGGATGTTTTGCAGTTCCAGGATAAAATTTTCTTATTTTTGCTTTCAATTATCTCACAAAATTGGTTAGATTTTATTACCATTGTTTAGCTGCAGAATGGAGGATTTCTTTTTTTATTTACATTAATGGTTAATGGTGTCTTGAAAAATCATTAAAAAAATTCAGCAGGTATTTGTAAATATTGTCACACATTGTAAATTTGTCATGGAGTCACAGTTATGTAACGCGAGTGACGATAAATGCTACTTTCTCCTTTATTAGACAAAAAACTTCAAGTTTAGTTGAGCTACTTCTATCACTGCTTCTGACAGTTGTCATGAACATATGACCATACTTTTGAGTTCCTACACCTTGTGACTTCTTCCAGTGGTGGCGCCAAATCTGGTAACGCGAGTGACAATGTAACGCGAGTGACGGAGTGTAACGTGAGTGACGCTATCTGGTGTAAGTTACTATTTTCAAATTCCAATTTTTATTAAGTCATGACATGCTGGATAGGGTGTGACAGAAATATAAATACTTTAAACATGTGAGTATATATAAATGCCAAAGGAAAATACCCAGAATTCTTATGATCCTGCTCACACCGCATGTGCTTCCTGTCGTCTGCTATTTGGTTATCACAGGGTTTCATAGAAGTCCAAATTTTTGCCACCGGATACTGAAAATTCAATATTTTTTTCACCTGAATTGAGTATTTTTACGTTTTTGTCGCCGGCCGACAGACTTCTATTGAGTTTATTTCTAATTTTGCAACCGCCATGAGTAATGTATATAACAAATTTTCATACGACCATCAATGGAGCCTGTCAATACCGCTATGTATTTTTCAGTTTTATGTTCTTAATTTACCAAGGTCTAAGATACCATCTATTTTCAGCACATTATGTCACAGTGTGGATGTCAACAAGACAAGATTACACAAGGCAATTCAAATTAATTTTTAAAATTACAAACTTAGTAATTTTGAATGAAATCGATGTATCAGTTCCTGACTTGCAAATGATGTCCAATTTAAGTATGCAAGTTTTGAAACGTTCCAGCTACGCTGATTAAAAACCACTTGGATCTGGACCAGACTTCCTTTTCAAAATCTTACATTATAATTTTTGCGTGGAAATTTCAACTTTTTAGCTCATCTGGGCCGAAGGCCCGATGGGCTTATGTCATGGCCTGACTGTCCGTCATCCGTCGTCCGTTGTGCGTCGTGCGTAAACATCTTCTTCTCTGAAACCGCTTGGCCGATTAAGCTGAAACTTGGCATGCATGTTCCCCCCAATGAGTACACCAGAATTTGTTCATGCGGTGCCGATACGATTTTAAATATTGAGGAAGACCCTTGGGGGTCTAGTTGTGCAAGATACCTTTTCTGCTCTGATTCGAACATCCAATATGACCACCAGGCGGCCATCTTGGATTTCCCTATGAAACTTCGTTATCATGATTTATCAGGAAGAACCGCATGGATCTTTCTCAAATTTGATATACAGGTTCCCCTTGGGATCTAGTTGCGCGAGATACAATTTGCGGTCTGATTGAAAAATCCAATATGATTGGATCCAGTGGTCCAGTTGTGCAAGATACCTTTTTTGGTTCATTTCGAAAATCCAATATTGCCGCATCTTGAATTTCCCATGAAACTTTATCATAAAATCTCAGGAAATAACTGCATGGATCATTTTATAGTGTTCAGGGGGGACAATACAAGTTACAAACTCATCTATTGCAGTTCTTTAGTAAAAATTTCTCACAGCTACTTTCTCCAGTTACAGACGGATGACCTACAGTGCCGTGGCACTATCTTTTACATCTTCGCAGACAGATGGGGGTATGTGTTGGTTAGGCCATACCTCACCAGAGATTACTTTCATTGGAAAAATGTCCGGTTACATCTCATTGCCATCGTAACAACCCAGTCGCACATATTTCGTACTCGACATGTCTCCCCCTGGTGCATATACCCACAAAATATTGGAATCGTCCAATGTACTGTCCGGACACGAAGTGGACAGACGGACGAACGACTGCAATCACTTAATAAAAATTGGTTCTGGTTATTGCTTATGCAGCTTACTGACAATCACACATTATATTTTGGTATAATTGCCTTTATTCCATAACCTCCAATTACAATCATGAATTTGCAGCTTGACCTCCTGTGAAATCGACTATGTTGCCATTTTGTTCAGGGGAGACAACGCAAGTTAGAAAATCATCTATTGCAGTTCTTCAGTAAAAATTTCTCGCAGCCACTTTCTCCAGTTATAGCCAGATGAGCGCTACAGTGCCGTGGCACTATCTTTCAAAAGATTTGATGTGAAATTTGGCAAATATTCGGACTAAAATTAAAACTCCAGTACAACTCCAGGGTTAAATTCAAAAGAGAAATTAAAAAAACGAGAGATGAAAAGACAATGCAAAAAAAAATTACACGATTGAAGACAAGCAACTGCAGCTAGTCCTTGGCGACCATAAACTCATAAAAATGAAATGAAGAGAGAATTCTGTTTGAAAAGGCACACAATTTTGTAAACTATTGCGCGAAGTCAGCTGGCTCACTTTCAATAGGATCATGCGGAATAGAGAGATACATAAGTTTACCATGTTTGATTATTGAAGGCTGCAATTAAGTGCCAAACAGTTTGACTTGACCACCCTTATTGGAAGAATGAATTTGCCAATAACGTTTGACCTAAATCATGTAAATGCAGTATGCCAGACTTTCGTGCTGCCCTAATGTGGGACACTTGTTTCAGGATAATAGACAGATCAGTTAAATTCAATGCCATAAAATGGATGCCTAGTCTAGTAATTTAAAAAATCAACTTCAGTTGTTTTGGTTTGTTTGCACCATGGAGGTAATAATCGGATCCGATTTTACCTCCATGTTTGCACCATCTCATTAAATTTTAAAAAAGTTTTGACAGTATAAAAAAAAATCAAGTCTTCTTTATGTATCTTCAAATCACAGAATGATCTAGTCAGGTTTATATTGTGGCTAAATCAGTTCGCTGTCTTTGAATTATCCATTCAAACGTTATTAACTACGGTACAATCAAACTTTGGTTTCAGTTTCAACATCGTACAATGCGTACATGCAAACGACATGCCAGTTTCTTTACAACAACAACACGACAAGATCGTTCAGCTTTGAGTGAAAACAAATGCCCTATGCGAAGATTACATCGTCTCCTTTATGATAAATACTATTCAGCGATGGTCAAATATTTACCAGTCCATTCCAAGGAGAGTTAGACGTCTTTGGGGGCTTATTCATTCCCACGTGTCAAACTTTCCCAGCAATTTTTTTTCCGCCACACAACGCAATTGGGAAACCTCCACATACATTTAGTATGAATACAGGCTTTAGGGTTACCGACGGCATGACCCCGATAACAGTTCGGGAAACGGACATAAATAATTAGCGGTCGGCCAACCGAAGTTTAACTGAGCGGTACCGAATCACACGGAAACGGCCGAAGATGTCGACCTATTTTTCTGGTATTCCCCATTTCCCGATTGTTTGTCCGCAATATCTTTCGATTATAAATTACGAAATTACGAAGTATTGGCCTTTGGAGACTTCAGTTTTTTTTCCAAAATTTCAGTTTTTCCCTTCTAAAACACTCAGACTTCAGTTTTTTGGTGGCAAAATTGAGTTTTTACGGGAGTTTTGACACCGAATACCGGTGTCAAAACACGACGTGTATGAAACCCTGTATCAATATATCTCGAATTGCACCCTACTTTGAATTTTGTGTTCCACCATTTCTTAGTCGTAATAGCATTTGGAACTTGAGTTTTGGAGTCCTGATGATTCACTCAACTACATTCCATGGAATTATTTAGGCATATTTGCAAATATAGCTGAAAATTCACTAGGGTTAGTTAATAAGCCAGCATTTAGCAGAGTTCATTTCGACCAAGGGACATATTTCGGAATTTTGGCAGTTCCTTCACCTGTTCGTTATTTTATATTTCATGGTTGACCAACTGATATCAGTGAGTTTATATGCAGTTGCATTGTAATTGAATTAACTAGGAGTTATACCAATTTATAATATTTATATACTATCACAGCTGGGTGATATTACAACTGCATTCCTCTTTTATACTTTATTTTGAGTTTTCTTTCTCAATATAAATACATATACATTTTATGTTTTCTTTTCTCCAGTTTTGCATCTAATAGTACTCTATTCCCATTGTTTAAATTTTCTGTTAAAATGACAACAAGTACCTTAATTTTTTTTTTATAAAATAAATGTTTTATTTATTTGACAAAATTCTCTGATTTGTATTTTCGATTTCAAAAACACCTTTTGGAATTACTTTTAATTATTTATCAAACGATATTCATCATTGGAGGTCTTTTTCAGTCCAGTCTCATCTGGAATTCGAGTTCGATGCTCTGACGGGTCATTTAGGTCTTGGAATGTGGCGTATCATGTTCAAATGTTAGCAGTGTTGTGATCTACAATGCCTCCCGTAAAACAGTTTGTTACCCTCACTATTAAAAAAGTGCTCACTGGAAGCAACATCAAGTGTCTCTTCACTGCACTAATTGACTAAAGGGACTATGCATGTGTGAAAATAATATGTAGTTAGGCCAAACAAAATAATATCTGTGTTTACTGTTACATGCATTTTGAAAATAGGGTAGGTAGGTAGGCTTTTTAAACAGGGAAGTTTCCCTGTTTCTTGCAATGCTAGGTGAACTGGCTTATGGGTAATTTCAGGGGTGCGATCTATCCAAGCGATATGGTTTTCATTACAACACCCCTGCGCAAAATGAGAGAATGACTGAAAGTTCCGCGTCACTCCGTTTATTGAATGCGCTATGAAGTAGTTCGACCTAGTTTCGAATAATTTCTCTGAATTAATCTCACGACGAGCCGTTTCTAGGTGCAGATATTGAAGAATATGTCGAATGCGTTTCCTGGACAACACTTCTGCTGATATCTTGAGAGATTTTCTTCGAAAGATTGTGTTTTGTCTGTAAACTGGTCAATATGGCACAGGTCGTAGTCACGGAATATGCCCACTTCATCTTCGGTTCTGATAGCCAATGAAATACACCGAATTTACGAAAAGACGTCATGTTTTAAGATCGGCTGAACCGCACTGCCAAAATTATAGTGCAGTCCCGGTGAGAGAGTTTGAAAAGGAGAGACGAGGAGGCAGTTTCGTTTTCGTTCCATCAGTCGACTGGAGAGTTTTGACACTGTGCGAGTGTGACATTCGGACAGATCAAGGTGTGTAAAACGTTTTATACCCGTCACTGAATTCATTACTTGTTTCCTGGCGCACACTTGTTAATATTATCAAATAAATGAATGTTGCAAGTTTCCGCGCTACTGCGTGACTGAAAGCATGCACATGGCATGACTGAAAGCCGCCGTTTTGTGTGCTAAGTTTGAAAACATTTCTTGCAAGGAAAACTTTATTGATTTCATCAAGCGAAAGCATCCTTTTTACTGCAATTTTCAAATTGACTGATCTTATCGTCCTGCATCATTTGTCATCCAGCAAAAGTAATGTTCTTGATTCTTACCATATCCGTAATGACAGCTCGTTGAACAGGTCAGGGAAAAGGACTAACTGGGATATATATCCCAATTGGGATAAAATATCGCAATTTGAATATTTTTTTCATACTTCCATATTTTCAAGCTGGCATATTGTGCTAGTAGTTCTTCTGTTCGTTTAAAGACATACAACAGTGGTTATTGATGGGAAGTATACTGCAACAACAACATCAAAAAGTATTGCACGTAATTGCAATTGCACAGAGAATAATGTCGACGAGAAAAGGTCAGCAAAATTATACAATCGTATTGTCAGTTTTGTGAAGTAGATTCTATCTTGTTTTTGGTAGTTTTGATGCCGAAATCCGACATTGCCGTTTAGTATGAAAATCGGTGAAAATATCCCAATTAGGATATATTTCAATATCCAAACTTTGATTTAATATCTTAGGTGGGATATATACCCAATCTTAATAAATTAATATCCTATCAATGCTCCCCAATCGTATGTCGCTATGTAGAATCTTACTGATTTCAATTGAATTTTGTGTTCGGAGCGCCCAGCTCATGAATATTTAATAGTCTTATGACATCACGACCGCATTTTAACTACTTTACTTGAGTCGGGCAGGGGGGATAGGTTCATGGACTCTGCGTTAACTCAAGGTTACGTCAAGGACGAGTCCATAATTCTACCTCGCATTATGGAGCCAACCTGGAGCGGCAACATCAGAAGATTCCCCCACAGCTTGGCGTGTGCTTCGGCTGAGCCAACCAGAAAGCACTTGTCATTACGTTCCTTCAAAGCACTATGAAAACCTCTCGGGATCGGTCAACACGCGCCTTACTGCAAGCCGGTTAGATCCTAACAGCGACATATCCAAATGGGGAAGCAGTTAGGATTTAATTTTAATTACATTGGATATATACCCCACTTAGTGCTTTGCTCTGACCTGTTGAAGTTGACAAAATAATTTTCCGTTTGGGCCAGGAAGTGGAGGTAAATTTATTTTTTGACGTTAATAATGGTTTTCTGTGTCTGTGATTGAATTTTTTAGTAACGTAAGGGTATTTTTTCTGTGTGCAATTGCTGAATGGATTTTAAAATAATTATTCGATGTACCGGTAGGCATACGTGTAATCTTGAAGAAGACCTATAGGCTACTTATATTATTTTCTGGTTGTCAATGGCCACACAAATAAATTATGAATATGAATCAGATTCAGTGACTTCATTCTTGTACATGTCTACAATAACAATGTCATTGAGCTTTGACTGCAGGTTGTTGTGTGCATGAATACATAAACCATGAATGAAAGCCGATCTGCTTCCTGGGCAACAATGTTCACTATGATGCGGACACCGACCTCGGCAATATTGTAGGGTTACTACCAAAATGTTATCTTGTTTAGTTCAGATAATATACAATTTTTAATCTTCGGTGTTGTGTTCTTTATCGGGGAAAGGTAATTCCATTGGGTTGTCAAACAATTGTGATAACAGTTGAACGCCTCAACAAAATTTTTTCCATCGTCCACTAGTACCACATATGCAACTCTCATTTGCCTAGACTTTCTTTACAGTATTGATGAAGTCTCTTCAATAATTAGAGCTAAGCTTCACAAATTCACATCACGTATGCAACGAGAGACACATCGAAAATATATTGAACAGGACCAATTCCTTCCCTGTTTTTTAGCAGCCTTGGATGCTTTCATTTATTTTATTTACTCCAAAATTTTATGACGTATTTTCTTAGGGTAGGTAGGAACATCGCAAAAAATTTGCTCAATTTTTTTCCCGTATATGTAGGTCAGTCGAAATTGCGATTCTATCACATTTCTTAACACTTAAGTTCTGCTGTTAACTGTTTTGTATGTGTGCTGGTATATGTAACTGCACAAAACAGTTTTTCTCTCCACAGTATATTTTCTTTCCCATTTGTGTTGTACTTTCAAGAATAAATATGTTTTGAATACATGGTTCATTCCTGTCCACCTGTGTTTGGTATTGGTACTTCTAGTTCTATCCTTGGCATCACACGCCTCGGGTCTGATTATTATTCTAATGTATAATGCATATATGTATTGGGATATTCACCGGTCATGTACATGAAGCACCATGGCCTCCACCCTAGTCTTCGATCATCGATGTGCAAATTCTTTATGGAAGACGGCCTAGTGGCTACTGAATGTCAGATCAAATTCACATTACCCATTGAGTCTGCAATATGCCACAAATGATTTTCAAATCCCAATTAACAATTATGGTATAAACTTTGATGATTTCTACAACTATTGTGGTGTGTGTGTGTAAAAATCAGCAAGCATTATATAATTTTGTACCAAGTATTACAAACCTAAAGTAATCTGAATGTTTTCTCCCCACTTCTATCCACATCAGATCTCCTCCCTTGCATTCATAATAGATGTATGCTTTGTTAAATGAATTGTACACAAAGATTGCCATGCAAGCAAAGTTGACACTAGTGCAGCAGTCCAGGGCTTCGTGTTTGACGCGCGCGATCGCGCACCCGCACGTAAAATTATCTCTGCGTACACTATTTATCACGCGCGTAAATATTTATTTTACTTCTCAGTGGGATGGCTTAAAAATCCTCGATAAATAACACACCAGGGAGCAAAATTGCCAGTGGTGGCGGTGTTGTTTCTACCGGAAAGAATACCATGCTGATGAAATAGGCGGAAGTGCACCAGATTTTGTGTCGCTAATAGTACGACCTCATTGATACTGCAGGAACGAAACATGAATGAAATCAGATTCCTCCTGGACAGTTCGACCGACAAAGTGCAAGTTATTTCATAATTCGTGTCCAAACCAGATGTGCCATGGCTATCCTCAAACATTTCTCTTAACAGGTTTGATGACATGCTGCTTCACCATGCTATGCTTGCCAGACACAGAAGGACAGTGGCACCTGAAACAATATAAAAGTACAATATTATTATTAAAAAAAGGTGGTGATATTGAACAGTATGTGCACCAAATAACACGTATACTCTGGAAACATGACAACAACATGATCATTAACTCAAAAGTAATTAAGTCTGGTATTTTTTGCTCCAGACAAAACGTTGTTGTAATGCTGGACAAATCCGTCGGCAAAAGTCACACTATGTTGTGAAAGTCACGTGTGAATCACATATAAAAATTCGTCTGAAGGATCAGTGAGACAGACTGACTAGATATCTCTGTGAGATGGGAACATACACAATCTGATTTATCACAAAAAAGTCGAACGAATATTCGTACAATGCAGTTCCAGAAATATTATCTGAAATGACATATTTATTCGAAATAAATTTCACGTCCGATCTTTACGTTTGAAACTGTGACCAAATATGTGTTGGGCGACTCCAGTCATGTTAAAAACCCGGTGAAAACTCTTCAGATTAAATGCTTTAGAAATAATTCAGACGTCTACGCTGGCGCAACATATCTATAAATTTCTTATCAACAGTCAGATAAAAGCAGCTCGTCTATATCGTGTTTTACCCCCCTGAATTTCCTCCTCGACTACTTTCTCCTGGCAATAAAACAATAGTAGTCTCCCCTTGTCATTTCTCCCTTGTAAAACTATGCACGTTCGCCGTATAATCATCGCTCTATATATACTCGTGTTATACCCCCCTGGTATAGGCATTTTACATGTTAAAAAACCCGTGCATTGATAGAAGTTCTCTTTCGAAAGAGATGGTTGGCCCTGAAAAGGGCCGTTGGAATGCGAAGAACGCTTGAAGGTAGATATATTTTTTTGAGTTCTCAATGAGAAGAATTTTTTTTTTTCGTTCTTCTTTATGTACATGCCATGTTCAGTAAATGTATATACAAGATATTGTTCCATAGGATATACTGGTATGTAAAGATGGTAACGTCATATTCAGGCGAAGTCGTCATCGGATGACAAAACAATGTTCTTGAAATAATTTGTGTGCACATGTCCAAGTTTTGAGCGTTTGGTTCCTTTCCGTACAGATTTATTCCCTCGCACGGTCACGTTTACTGGTAAGCCTTGGTCAACCACATCCGAAGCACAGGGAGACGACGTGATATCATCAGATATATCAGCTATGAAGCCTGAACGCCGCTGCACAAGGGGATTTGCCTGGGGTATATCTGTACGCCGCTGTACATGGGGATTGGGCTGGGCAACACTCGGTGTCCTCACGGTCTGTACTGTCCTTTGCACACGTTTCTTCTGTCATAAGGTAATGCTTGTGGGTAATTCGGCAACCACCTGAAATGATGCAGGGCATGACGTCATGTCTGTTGGCGAAATATCTGGAATGAACAGCGGACCACGGTGTACTGGATCGGGGGTGGGTACATTAACATTTTCCTGCTCGGGCTCCTGTGGAGTATCCTCAGTTTCGTCTTCTCCTTCGGTGTCGTCCTCTCGCACTATTTTCTGCTTCTACCAGCCATCGTTGTGATCATGGTGATATGTGTACGTGTTGCTTTGTTATTTTTTATTCATTGTTTGAATTTAAACTTGAATTGTTGTCAATGTTATGTTATTCGTTGAACTCATTTTACATGTTAAAAAACCCAAAAGGGAGGTATAACACGAGTATATCGTGTTATACCCCCCTTTTGGGTTATTTAACATGTAAAAAGCCTATACCAGGGGGTATAACACGAGTATATATAGAGCGACGATTATACGGCGAACGTGCATAGTTGTACAAGGGAGAAATGACAAGGGGAGACTACTATTTCACGGGTGACGTCACTTGTTTTATTGCCAGGAGAAAGTAGTCGATGAGGAAATTCAGGGGGGTAAAACACGATATAGCCGTCACGATCATGACGCACCGCATTGGTTCGGCCAGTTAAATGCGTGTTTAATTGGAACAATTTAACCGCCAGCTGATTTCACCGATTTCACCACAAGCCCAAGCGATTATTCCGTAAAATGTTCACGCTATCATTGATTAAACGGGAAGAGTATCGACAAATCAACAAACCTTCGCCGCATGGATTTGCCGCCATGTTTGCTGCGCCGGGCGACATCGGATGAGAGTAGATAGCTGATTGGCGGAGGGAGAAGAGCTTGTGATCGACCAGCCAATCACAGCGGAGGTCTCTTGGCGTTCTCTGGGTGTTTAAAAAGTTGTACCTGAAAAATAAGAACTCCGCCACGGAAACGGACTGGGTCGCCAGATTTCGGTCATTTTTTTGCCCAAGTCGGAAAAAGACGGAGGATCGGCGCATTTTTGCTAGGTAGGGTCGGGTAACCGTAAACACACATATTATTTTGTTTGGCCTTAGCTGGAAGACAATTCTTGAAAAATAATCTGCAGTTGGGACAATACTATGATGTCGCAGGTGTCCATATGAAGGATTGGTGTTTGGTGAAGTGTGACCAAGATGTGTACCCTGGTGAAATACTCAGTATAGTCGAGAATGAGTATTTCATATCCGTGATGATCCGTACAGGAGCCGGCAATACCTGGAAGTGGCCTACACCCTGTGATTCTGTTTATTACCACCGGGAACAAATTGTTAGAAAGTTAGATGGTCCAGTTCCTTCAAACAGTTGCTCGTTTTTCACTTTCCCAGAACTTCCTTAAGCATGTTAAATGCATGTTCTTTTCTGAGATGAACATACAGTGTACAAAGTTCTGTTCAGTTATACTGTATCTGAGATGTGTTTTTTATGGCACAACGTAATTTTATGGTTTTGTGGTGTTTAATGTTCACTAACATTCAAACTTTGGTATCCTCAACGGAGAGGTAACGCGAGTGACGTAACGCGAGTGACGAGACATCGAAGTTATTCGAGCAAGCTGTTACACATTGGAACAACTTAGTGGATTTCTAATTGCATTGTTATTTGAAGAGGTCTACAGGGTACTAACAGATCCACTAAATTGTCATCTGGGTGTAAAGGCTTGAGCTTAATTCAAGAATGAAGTTATGGCTAACATTTCCATGTCCTTTTTGCTGTAACGCGAGTGACGAGTACGCAAATTGGAATTAAATAAAAGTTTTAAATGCAATTACAGCACTTTAAATTTGTATGAATACTTTGGGGCCTAAGTTGCCTTTATGCATTATGTGTGCATGTATACTTTCTTTGCTGGAGGCAGGTAGGGTATAATATAACCAAAATGGTGCAAAAATGTAACGCGAGTGACGTGGAATTGACCAGCTGATTATTTATATGTAACAAAAAATCGAGGAGCTGTGGTTGTATTCTGTGATGGCAGATTTACCAATTTCTGTCCATCTGTGAACTATGCTGTCCTTGCAAATATTTCTAGGATAAATCCAGCTACACATTACCCTTCACAAAATTATTACATGCAACTAAACGAATCTGAACGATCAATTTTGTGCAGAACAGTTTGCATGGAAATGATATGAATCAAGTAAATTAATACGGCTTCCTAGGGTATTGAGAGAGTGGAAATATTATTCCGGATCCAATATTTGATGTAAATGTGTGTTTTAATATTGATACAAATTTTGTTCAAACAAAAGCAACACCACTTGGCATTCTCGTGTTGATATTGGTTGACGTACATGTATCGCAATTAATTCTTCTAATACAAGGTTCGCACAGTCCTGGAATGTCCTTAAATGTCCTGGAAAAATAAAAGTATGCTTTCCAGTACTGGAAAGTCCTGGAAAAATAGTATGTGTCCTTCAAAGTCCTGGAAAATCAATAGAATTACTGTGCTGCGAATCATCCGTCGGCAAATGCTCACTCCAACGATCGGTCATCGCTGTCGGGGGATTCCCCAGTTCACTGACGCGCCAATTCATTCATAAACTTTCGTAGTAAATATAGTAAACTTATCGGCCAATCAAATATCGAATTGAGACATCCGTCACAGGGTCCGAATTAGGAAATTTGTGATGAACTGCTATTTTTTTCCATCGAAAAAAAAATCGCAGGTCAAATCTAACATCACCTGCTATTTATGAAGTTGGACAGCTATTTTTTTTTTCTACATGTGCAAATCCACCAATAAGGCCTCTGTTAATTAATCTTTAGCTTCTCATGACCTTGGGAGGAAATTAAGATGATGCTGAATTCTGTAATTATTAATTATTTGACTGCTTTAAGACATTGCAATAAAAAAGAAGTTTTATGTATGTGGTATTACTGTCTCCACTAAAACTTCGCTGACTGTCCAACTAAAAATGAGGTGGGCGTTTTTTATATTTATTATTATTAATTTTTTTATTTGGCACACATGTTCTTTAAAACTGAGCACCAATGGAAAGTTGATGTCAACTTTGATATGTCAAAGACAACTATTTCCCCTAATTTCTGCAATTAGAACTGCAAAAGCCTTGTTGACTGAATCATGTGGACTATATATACTTATATTTATCAAAAGTCTCCCCTTGTAAATTGCTGATTGCAATAAATTAGAATCAGCCACCAGAGTCCCGTTGGAATTATCAATTAACTGAAATGTCTGCTTAGAAAAACTTCAGCTTGTGAATAGAAGCCCAGGAAAAGAGGCCAACAATATTATTTACCATCGGTATCAACTGGAAAAAAAACAACAGATAGTCCGATTCCGTTTCGTAACAGGTCCGACTTTTGCATGCACCGGACCACCGCGCATGAATTGACGCGCAGCAACCGGAAGTGAAATTGGCGCGGGAAATGTTGACAGAGAAATCCAACAACAATGGCCAAAGATCGGCTTGGAATAAATTTTCAATGGATTATTTCTTGGATTGTCCGTTGCTTCAGATAGATCTAGACTCCTAAAAACGTATTTACGAAAATTGATCGCATTTTATCGTTTTTGCTGGATGAAATCCTACTTTCCGCATGCGACAGATAGATTTTTTTGCAACTTGTCACGGGAAAAATTCACTTGCCGGCGGCGGTAGGTAGGCAGGCGTTATTTCGACCGCTGCCTTGTTCTGCAGATTTTATTTTTTTAGTGGAGTATTTGTACGATGATATCGCCCACGAAGAATTCAATTTACGTTGTGTGCAACGGAAACAAAATTATATATAGGTAGGAAACTAAGGAATGGCCAGGAAAATTATGGCCTGCTACTTTCGGTCGAGATTTTTTTTCTTAGCAGGTCATTTTCCACATCGCCTGCTTTGTCAAAATTTTGGCCTGCTTTTAGCCAATAGCAGGCCGCCATTTCGAACGCTGCGTCACTGAGCTCCCATGGTGATGAATATTCACGGAAACCTCCGATCATTAATCTGAGAGAGAAATGTAAAGAATGACATCATGTCACGCCTTTGTCATTGTAATTCTTCGTGGCCGAGTCATCCGGACTGCCGGGACTGCATGGCGCCTCAAGGAGTCTTTGCACAGAGCGAAGTGCAGGCTTTGCCAAAACACGTTCGATGTTGGAAATATGGGGGAAAGTTCCGTGAAAAGTCACGCGAAAGGTGCAAAGCATGAATCCTGCTATCAGCGTGAGCGATAAAATATGCGGATTAATCGGACTATCACATCTTTCTTTGGCTCTTCCACGGCCGATTCAGGCATAATATCGTTGTAAGATTTAATTTGTATGATTATTTACCCATCCGTTGTCCTTCAGATTAGAATCTCTATCTCTGAATGAGTTGTTCGTTTTAGTGACAAATATTTCAAGCCGAAAACGGAGCCATATTCCACGTGTATTTCATACTTCCTGGTGACAACAGGGGAGATAATCAAGGGTAGATAACCTCTATACATTGCGTTGAGAGAAAATACATTTGACTGAAAATAACTGGAGACACTTTGTCCTGGAAAACAGCAATTTTGTCCTGGAAATGTCCTGGAATTTTGATCTTTCCCAGCTGTGCGAACCCTGTAATAAGTCAATCCACCTATCCAGGTTTGAGGACAGAATTCAATCGGTGGTTCTGACAATTTTGATCACCCTTTAAAATCATTGAAACGAAGAAATAATGGATTATATGCATGATGTTGAACCTTTTTGTGAACTTTCTGATCAAATAAATTTGATCACCCCCAGATTTTATGTTGGGAAATTTCACTTCCTGTGATTGAATTATTAGAGGGATTACTGTTTGCCGGATGTTGGCACATGAAGACGGGACGTGGTACATGTACATTTCTGAGAGGATTCAGTCGGAAGGGCTCACTGTTCCACCATCTTCATTTTATCCAGCCAATTTCTACGTTCCCACTTCGAACTTCCCTTGATATATCTGGACCCCTTCAGTGTTCAAGTAACTTATAAATAGACATGAGACGTCACTGACCTCGAAAACATTTGAAATTCGAAATGGGTCGCACAAGAGCGTTATTGATTGGCTGACCTAATTAGTGGGCACCATATTAGGAGAAAGGACACCGCAAATAGAGGATGATGTCACTCTTTGTGACTTCACTCGCAATCGATGTGTACGTTCTGATTGGTTCTTCTGTCGTTAGCTGGTGAAATTTACACCTCGGATTTTCAACGCTGGAGGGGTCGGATAAATCAAGGCAGGTTCGAAGTGGGAACGTAGAAATTGGCTGGATAAAATGAAGATGTGTTCCACGGGAATCCGGGAATCTGATTCCCGTCAGCACGAGTCCCACAAAATAATTCACGAGAATCCAACAGATGAGATCCCCATAAAATTTCAACAATCTGTGTAGAAATGATTACTTTGGATTCACGAAGATTTCCGTAGAATTAGATTGTGAGATATGTTTGAGAATGCCCGGCAGGGCCACTGCAGCATGGTTGGAGTGCCAAAATAAAATATCATCAGAAATTGTTTGATTGACATAATTATGTCCACATCAGCGGGGTCAATATCATGCCATACAAGTACGTGTTTCACATTTCACTGATCAGCACAAGCATCTAGATACACAGTGTACATATACATGCTCCCTGTGTCAATCAAAAGACTGAATTTGCCTGCACACATGTTTTCTGAACAGTGTGGTCAGAGGGTGTTACACCAACTTTTAGGAGGTTTACAAATATATAAAAGCACATACATGTACGAAGTGTTGACCCGGTACACAACTACCCATGCTGATCTGTGGGATGTGCAAACCTTTCTCCACTCCCAAATTGGCTTGATTCTGGAATATTTCTTAAACATCAATGAAAAGAGGCGTAGATGTAGGTTTCTGTCGGGTACTGATTTCTATTACAGATGTAAACCAGCCGCAAGCGTAGCTACATGTACAATTGTATACCTGAGTTTATCATACCACCTTTTTCTGCAATTTGTTGGCTGACAAATTTTCTCATACAAATACTTTTTTAAATAACCTGCTATATGACATATTTCAAGAGAAAGGTCACCAGAGTTCTGCGAAAGAAAGTCGTGCATAAATTATGAATTTTGACATTTTGCTCTGGGCTGCTTATTACTGATTGAAGATTTGAATTACACGTTTGATAAAACAGAAAGAAAACTGAGTATGACTCTGAGGCAATTAATTACATAATCATCAAAATAATTGAAGAAATCTGCTTAATTTTTTGTGGAACGGTGAACCTTTTGTGAACTGTGTGCATGCAGTTAGATTTTTTTGTTGATGTAAAATGCTTAGCTTTGAAAAAAAGTAATGGCTTATTGACTTTCTAATGATTCTTGTGTCCAAATTTAATAAACTTGAAAATTTATCAATGTTTTTTTAACTCTCAGAATGGTAGACCAGCCCTCTCAATTAAGCCTTTTCTACTTGGAAAACTTCCCTGGGGATTCAGATTTCTCAAAGATGCTCGTAGGATGATACATGTATATAGGAAATTTCAGAAGTTAATTATGGGAATACATATCAAGATAAATATTAAATATTTTTTAAAAGCCCAAAGCTTAGTATAAAATCTGATTACATGTTTGTACATGTAGTGAAATTGTTTGTGCCTGAAATAGATAAACAAAGCTTTAATTTTATGCACATTGCTATGTAGAGGCCCCAGCAGAATGCACACTATAGGTTTCCATAAATAATTGAATGAAAATTTGTTCATTTCAAAACGAGAATGATGCGAAAAGACTATCGACATGGCAGGTTTAATTCAACAAATAAATTTGAGACACTTTTATTTCCACAGACAGTATTCACAACCATGTCACTTAAATTTCTTCCAAAGTCAAAGAAGGACCACCAAATTTGCCATGTTAATTAAAGCGAGGCAGATATGCCAGTAAATCGTAATATCGTAGCTCCACCCAAAATACCATATAGCCACACGTACATTGCACAGAGAACTGAATATACTTGTACCTGAAATTGGGCTGGAAATTGACAGTGCATATTTAATCTTGCTTGAAATACATGCTCCCAGGCCGGGTCACACCTAAGACTTGAAAAATGGAACTTGTTGCTTCCTGGTTTACGCTCAGCATTAAGAGGATAGAACAAGGACATGGTTTGCTCGGTGTCAGTGTAATGTGACTGAGTGGGGTGTCATGTCTGCCTATGCCATGATATTTCAGTCGGACAACACTATAAAAATGGCAGCATTTAGAACTGCTCTGTTACAAGCAGACGTTTATGTACAATTTAAATACATGTACTGGACTTTATCTAAATATTATTTTAAATAAAAAAATTCTGAACTAAAGGAATCATGGATGAGTGGTGATGATAAACTAAGTAAATTTTTACGGAGACTAATGACTTATTCCACTGTGCAGTGAAAATTTTGAGTGGCGGAGAGTAACGTTTAAATACTCGGTGATGTACATGCCCAATTGGCGTAGCACATGTAGCAAGGGATAATTTGGAGTACTTGATGGTGGTAAGATTGGGACAACTTTGTTGAAATTCTGACAATGACCGATTTCCTTGTGCGAGGGCTATCCCTGAGTACTTTGTTCTAGCCGTCACCACGAACTCGGCTAATATCATGCCTGCTGAATCTGAAGAATGCTAGACGTTAAAAGTCTGTTAGATTTCGCCGCGGGTCCGTTATCTGTCACACAGGTAAATTACATGGTTCAGCTCCCACTTGCAGTTGAGAAGGGAATCGTTTTACCCGTCAAAATTGTTACAGGCTGGCACTGTGAATAGAGTGACATTCACCTGGTCGGTCTCTTTATCACGTTTATTGAAAAGGAAGGGTGTGAACAAGCTAAGTTTTGACAGTGACGTTAAACAACTGATCAACAACAAACTTCAACATGTTGAAACCTTTTAAATTCATTATTGTTAGAAGAAAACTACTTCAAATGTATAACATTGGCATTAACTGATGTCTAGGGGGAATGAATACTTTTATGTCACACCCATCACATCCTATGTAAGTTATGTTATTGGTATTAAAGGTTCGACCAAATACCCCTGCACACTTTGCATGAACACATACAGAGAAGCTGTGTATAAAAGAACAAGTTAATATTTTATTACGAAAACTAACATTATATTGAATTTTTTTTAACACAGTAAACACATGTGATGACATGTACTATCGAAGCCATAACCGCTAACCTCCCCCAAATGAGCAGCATGAGTTTTGTACCATGTCTGTTGCTACATCATATCCTATCGTAGTTAGTTATATTGTCGCTATATTGCCGAAATAGCGCTGAACGATTCTCCAACTCACTCACACCCAGAGTCGGATTGCGATCACGTCATAGAATATCGAATAGTTAGTCGTGTCGGACATCCTAATATTGTGATTTATGTTGCACAACAATATGGTATGATGACATCAACATACATGTAGGCATCACTTTGTGACATTGGTAATTTATTTCGGAAATGTCATGTGGTGCTTTGAAGCATTTCTGAATATAAATTTATCCCTGACTGTGTATAATATTCAGGCCTCAATTTAAGGAGTGCTGATGGTAACCTCTCAACAGATTATCATGAAATCTACACTGGTAACCTGTGGGAACCTATTGCATAATGATTAACCTAATGTCATATTATTAGTCAAAATTATGGGGACCTGAAAATAGGTTACCACTATTTTCCATATGGCAACCTCCAGGCAACCTGAAAACAGGTTACCACCTTAAATTGAGGCCTGATATTGAAAAGATTCCAAAGGAAGAGTCTTCCTTAACGGCATATTGATTTTCAAAGAGAGTTGTCTCCCTTGATCCATGAATTAGCATACATGTACCTAAATAATTGTATGTCGTAGCATATTTCCAAGATGCATTAGATATATCTTGTACAGGTACACACATGAGCTAATATTATTATCATCATTTATTCTTTGTTTTCAGAGAAATACCTTTCAAGCCGTACTGATATCCGACGGCAATTTAGCGTTCGTCATGTTCAATTACAACAAGATTGAGTGGACGACGGGTCAGAATAGCGAAGGGAACGTGTCGACTGGTCTCGGGGGAGATGAAGCGCAGGTGAAGGTCCATGTGCTGGTAACTGTGTATCTATGTATATTGTCAGCCTCCTTCTTACTTCTGCAGCCAGCCTGTAGCCCCGCCCCTATATGCCACCCATAGTCGGCGAGAGTAGTAGTCTACGCAGTTTTCAGTTTTATTTTTTCCATTCCCGAGCTCCATGATATGTCCTTTGTGGTACGGCGATACCAAATGAATGTTGGTAATACATCTCAGTTTCATATGGAATGCCTGCTCTTTTCTTTTTGATTTATATCCCAAACACACACCTGGATTTTGAGCTACATGTAGCAAGTGAGCTCATTATCCACCTATAAATAATAAGGCTGATCTATATTTCAGCTATCCAGTCCATGAGGTGCTTTGTTTTAGGTTTGAATGTTCTTGTTTAGTCCTGTCCATGTAGTGCTTGTTTCTCCAGATATCATTTTGGGGTTCTTTGTCACTTGTTCGTTACAGATCTATTTTTTGTCACCATCTCAAAACACACACACTGTACACTAAATCCATTTTAGCGCGTAATCCGCAGAACTAGATCTGGAGAACAATTTTCATCAATGGTCCTGTCTAGTGATTAGCAGTAAAACTATCCATGAATTCATCACCAAAGTCCAAAGATATGCATAAATGTACCACTAAACTCCCATTGAGATCTATGAATGTGCCACCAAAGCCTGATGTGCCATGATCCATAAATGTGCCACCTGCAGGTAAAGAAAATGCCCCTGCCACTAAAGCTTAATTATTGGGATCCATGAATGCACCACCAAACATATTGATATCTCTGAACATGCCACTGAATCAAATTGAAATCCAGTCATGTGCCACCAAAGGTTAATGAGATCCTTGAATGTGTCATCAAAGTTCAAAGAAATCATGAATGTGTTACCAAAGCTCAATGAGATCATGAATTTGCCATCAAAGCCCAATGAGATCTATGAATGTACCACAAAATGGCAGTGAGACCAATGAATGTGCCATCAAAGCTCAATGAGAGCCATGAAGGTGCCACCAAAGCCCAGTGAGATCCATCAATGTGCAACCAAACCCCAATGAGATCCATGAATGTGTCCCCAAATCCCAGTAACATCCATCAATGTGCCACCAAAGCCCGATGAGATCCATTAATGTGCAACCAAATCCCAATGAGATCCATGAATGTGCAACCAAAGCCCAAGGAGATCCATGAATGTGCCATCAAATCCCAATGAGATTCATGATTGTGCCACAAAAGCCCAATTGAGATCCATGAGTTTTCTGTCATATGTGTGTGTACACATGTACGTTGCTGTTTAACAGGAGACTCTATGTACATGTACATGTATACTCCACCCGGAATCTGTAATGAGGGAATTCAAAATGATCGATTATTTTTCAGAATTTGATAAGACAGTATCCTTCAACATAGGCAAGATAAGCACTTTTGATCAAACATGACCAAAGTCTGATGACTGACTACTATTTCAGACCCTTTCCATCATTTACATGTTGAGCATTCAGTAGACAGTGATTGTCCAGAAATTAAGTTATTTTTTCTCTCTTTATGTGGGTGACAAAAGTCCGTCGCATTAAAGTATCTTTCTCCTGATTCTATATTTCCTGATAAATATCCTCTCCGTCTATCGTATAAGGAACAAAATTTGTTTAACTGTTGCATGGCAAGTGTTTGAATTCTTCCATTTCCCCCCACTCCCTGCAAATTTTCTTCTTAAGTTTCCAAAGTAGAACTTCCTTTCTGTTTGAAAATCCAGACTGAGTTGTAAAGTTTCCGGCAGATCTGTTCACCATTTCTACAAAAACTGATCATCTCACGATCTCTCCACAACATCGACCAACCTGAAAATCCAGATTTAGTTGTAAAGTTTCCAGCAGATCTGTCCACCATTTCTACAAAAACAGATGATCTCCCGATCTCTCTTCAACTTCAACCAATCTTTTTTCCTTCTTCTCTCTCTCTATCATAGTATTTTGTATTTTAGATAAAAGATCTTCTAGAATATGGTGGTTAAATGTTCGTATATATAATGCAAGGCTGGTTCGAAGTTAGATAGTGGCTGCATGGTGTCATAGAACATAGTTCATCGCGAATATATAACACTCGTTCTCGTTCGTATTGCCCCTGCCCCGTTTTCATCTAACCCTTGATTCTTTTAACGATTTCTAATCACTAATGGTGGTGGTCACGACCTTCTGTAGCAGGTGGTAGTCTCGTTAGTATTTTCAAATTTTTTCTATTTTCTTTGTTTTATTTGTGAAAGCATTATTTCACAATTTGAAAGATTGATTTAATTTTTATCTACATTTAAACTAGCCCATAAATTAACAAGCTAGGCATATGTTTATATTAATGTTGAAAAAAAAAGTTTGCCTAATACTGTTGTCATAATCCATTAACGTATAAGTTTTTTTGAAGTTGTGAATTTCAGCTGTCCTGTCGTGTCTTTGTCTCTTGTCTTGCTCTGTCAAAGCGTTTCAAATTAACACTCAAATTTTACATTATTTCAAGCAAAATTAATTCATGAAAGATTAACATGAATTCAGTATAATGAGGACATACATGTATAAATATGATAAACACTGAAGTTTTCAGAGATTCTGTTTAGATTTATACATGGATATCAATTAGCATATTCTATTCCATTTAATGGTCTTATATAGAAATATGATTTGAATTGTAGATTAAATGGAAAATATCGTGAAAGACGTGTAGATGCTAAAGATAAATGTGTATTTACTCTGACATGATCTTAAGTGATGCGGAAATATATTTTCATGTAATAAAATAATTACTAATAAACTAAAAAATAAAAAAAATAATCTGTTAACATACACATGTACAAACCTAATAATTAAACAGAACAAACCTTTCAAGTTTGCATGTTTTAAATTTTCAATTTTTTCACTTCAACTTCAAACATCCATGCTTCATCACGTCTCTGACATATGTTTGCTAGAGATCAACCATAATTAACTACTTGACATATTGACTTTAACCTCCATTTAACCTCATTTCTCTGGTAATTTTTATCTTCATTTATTTTTGTAAAAAGTTAATTTTATCCCAAGAAGCCTGCTTGAATGAATATTTGTGACATATGTTGTCTGCTGTGGGTGTTTTGTTTTGTCCACTTGTTTGTCGAACCCTGTGTTTTTTCTCTCCATTTCCGTTTATTTCCAGTCCTATATTGTATGTATAGAATTTCTGCTTGGCATGATGTTTGTATTCTTTTATTATCTCGTAGTATTTTTATTCAAACTTTTGTCTGTTTTCCTCGGTTGACACCATTTCATACAATATAGCATGTAACAATTTGGATTTGTCACGTTTGTTTCAGATTAACATAACGGAATATATAAATAAAACGGAACTTAAATCCCCCGTATAGCATTGATGAAAGAATCACATATCAGCCTGCATGAATGTATCAGTTTGAAACTTGCTATTATTTCACCTTAAAGGTGAACTGAAAAGCTTTCCAATGTTCTGTTAAAATGTCATAAAACAAGAACTTCTATAGTTGTTACAATTATGTGTGGTAATAGTTCTGTGGGTTATTGTTTTATTTTGGGTATATGAGAAGTCAAAACTTATACCGAGAGCCAGAACTTTTAAAAACGTCATCGCTTGCCTCCCGTTGTTATTGGAACGTCATGACGTTATAGTGGTCCTCGTTCATTCATCCGACGTAGCATGACGTCACATTTGAATAAAACTTGAATGAAGGGGAGCACTATAACGTCATAACGTTCTACAAACCAAGAGAGACAAGCGATGCAAGTTTTCAAGACGGATTTATAACAGGATAACTTAAATATTGTTATTAGTACAATTTTGCAAACTATATTTGCCCCAAAAACGTATAAAAGTTATGTCACATAAGACAAGATGTGTATAAGCAACAATTTAGATAAAATTAAAAGCTTTGCAGTTCACCTTTAAGTGCATACATCTTGGCTTTAACAAAGAAGTTTAAAGGCTGTGTAGAATGATTTCTATTGACTGAAATATTGTCAAAAGTTCCCTTCTTTATCAGATATCTTTCTGTTAATGTCTTCATCAGTTGAACATAATAAACCGTGTTGGCCAGGGTTAAAACATAATTAATTTCCCCCTTCGACAGGACCTGGCCAGGTCCCCAGTCAAAATGTCCATCACTAATCTGTGTTGGGTTAGTGTCGCTAGCTCCAGTTTCCAGTTTGACTACTCCCCTTTATGCCTCATGGTCCACTGTTTTCGATACATACCTAAGCCAGACATGAAAGCAAATAGGTTAAAAAAGAATCAACCAAGGACAATTATTAAACAATGCCTTTAATTTGAACTCTTCTCAATTTTGAATTTTTTAAATCATTATCTAATACCAATTTTTTTTCTTCTACATATGTATATTTTATTTAATGGTGTCAACAGCGGTAAACATTTCAATAGTTGATTGTATGCATTGATTGTAAATGGTCTCTAAACTGTGTCACTTCACTTGAATGTTTATATGCATGTATAAATAGTTTTAGTTCTGTTTTATTGATCTATTTTATTCATTGAATGATACCACTGATATTATATATCATGAATCACATTTCCTGCTTCTCCCTGTTCCTGTTTCACCCCAGCATCAAAATTGTGCTATGAACTTAATGAACCTTTTGATGTTGCTCTCTTTGAGCATTTAAAGTTGCACAAGCTCTCTATCCCATATCCTGCTTGTCTTCATTCAATCCAAGGGACACAACTCCTTGCAGTACACTGAAGACAAATTCATTGCAGTATGTTCAGGTGCTTCCCCTCCATTGACACCCTGCCTCTTGACCCTTTGACATTTGACCTTTGACCCCTGTACCTGCACTTTACCCCTGACCCTGCATCTGCAATACGCACTTTATTTTGTGATGATTTATTATCTGCACATAAACTGTTGATGAACTTTGCTCATGAAAATGAAATATTAATTGTTTTTTTTCTTCAATTTTTGATCATTTGAGATTTGAATCTAAATATTCCCGGAAGAAAAGTGGAAAAAAACCCCAACAAAAAAACGCTGCCAACAGAATAATCCTATTATTTTTGCTGTTTTAAACTTATTTTCTACCACGTTTTTCTAAGCATGGCTCTTGCACTCATTTGTACAGATAACTCTTACACCGTTTAATATTAGGAAATAATTTTAAAAGCTTTAGTAGTTGCCTCTAGCTTCTTAAATGACCCTGATTAGTTAGATACGGTAAGGTCTCAAATAATTCAATCTCTTTTAGGCCATCGCTTAACTTGATTATATCAGAAACTTTTTATATGGGGGACACTTTCTCTTACCAACATCTAGTTTATCAACCCAGGTGTGAACCGGTTTGAATAGGTAGAGCTAAATATAGAACGAATGGACATTGATTGGAATGAGATTCTACAGTGTGTTTTGAAGCGATCTGATTATTAGAGACCTTACTTGTATATAACACATTTAAATGCTTCCTTGATCACCATGCAAGATGCAGAAAATGGAATGATAAAAAAAAAACAAAAAAAAACAAAAACAAAACGGTTTATCAATGTTTGCAGAATTTATTTGGATTAAATGTATCTCATTAATTTATCTCATTCAATAATTGAATTTTCTGCATTTTGGATGGCCATCGACCTGCACATTGCAATTGAATATTAATATTTACACAAAGTATCTCGAGCCTTTTTTCACCCCAGGAAATGTAATGGGTCTGTCTGAGAATAGTTATTGGAACATTCCATTGCTTTTGAAGGGTGGAAAGGCTAGTGATATGAACTGTTTCTTACCAGGTTGTTGGATCTCACCACAGTGATGGTAAAATGAAATATAACACAATGTTCGGGAGGGTAAAAATTATCTGTCTCCAACTCACACCAATTTGCTTTTAGGTGATCACAATACATGTACCCGGGGGATTGTGAGGGCAGGCTTGAATGGGAAATATCATGTTGTTTGCGCTTTAAATATGGTCATTAATGTGCTGGACAAACAGAGATTTGATACATTTGCCAACTGGTTCCGGGTATTAACAATGCCATTGGATTTGCTGGATTTAATTGCAGTTTCCAGCAAATGCAAGCTGGTTTAGGATAATAAGTTTATCATTAAATGTGCTAGACTTCCTCGTGGTTTCCAGCAAATGTCAGCTGATTTAGGGTATTAACGTGTGCTGGATTTAATTATGGTTTCCAGCAAATGTCAGTTGGTTTAGGGTATTAACATTCACCATTAAATGTGCTGGATTTAATCATGATTTCCAGCAAATGTCAGATGGTTTATGGTATTAAAATTTACCATGAAATGTGCTGTGTTTGACTGGTTTTCAGCAAATTTCGGCTGGTTTAATAATTACTATCATGACATGAAATGTGCTGGATTGGTGGCATTTTTTCCCAACTAGTTCATATTATTCAATAAATTCCCACTTATGATTAGCGTATAATGAGATTACACAATAATGAGATTTCAATTGAATAGACATATTAACATGGCCATGAGATAGGCTTTATTTGACTGGATTATACCAGTATATATATATATTTCAGAAAAAAAAATTCGCCTTGCTTCGCTCAGCAAATATGAAAACAGTTAAATCTCTCTTTGTTGAACCAAACAGCAGAAGGGTCTACTCAATCACCACCACTATGACCACATTCAGTGGAAATAATTTGGTTGAACACCAGAAAACTACCAAGTTTGGAACAAATTATACAATGTAGTAGTGACCTGTCTTACACTCCTTTATTTCCTATATTTTAATAAGAAAATTTCTAGATGTCTTATATATTTTCCCAAATTTCTTTCTATATTTTTTCCTATATTTTCACTTTGAACCACTTGACTTTGAAAATGCATGCTGTTAGTAACTGCAGCGGAACTTCACCAGCGGATAAACAAAGAAGTTGTTATCCAAAATAATTTGTTTGGTTAGTAAGAAAGATATTTAAATTCTGCCGTGAGTTGTGAGATTAGCGAGATTAAATTACTGCAGAATGGTTTTCTCCAGTTATTAGGTCATCTCTTCCCCTATGGAGTTTACAATTTTAACTCTGTCTTTGATGTTGACCTCAGATGACCCTTATTGTTGGCTGAAAATGTGTTGGTTCCGTAGGAAACCTTCCGGACATCCTAATACATTCAAGTTTCAATGGGCGTTACCATGTCCTAGTTAACTAGAGAAGGCCTGATTATGCTTTGTTTGCTTGTTTAGGGAGCGCATATATTACTTCATTTCGGCGGCAGTGAATCATCTTGTTTGTAAATAATGAGAGCTCTTTATATCAAATTTTGCTTAAAATGAAACCTGATACTGAGAAGACAAAAATACATGTGAATTTTATATTTCCCAACTTCTAGGTTTTTTCAGCAGTGCATTTATAATGTTGAAAAATAAAGATCATGTTTTACAATATATTACATTCTTATCCATTTTGTTTCAATATCAATCCAACATGAAGCACTTTTTTTAGATTTATTTTTTTCAACAATATTGTACAGTGTAGTGAGTTCTTTTCTTACTGGCCCCGTGGGGCACACCCCAGGTGGAGGACAGAATTAAGGGGCTCAGCTAATCAGACTCACTGCTTGTCACGAGAGGTGACTAACTGGGGCACCGATGGGGTTTCTGGATGTAAAACAGAATAGGATCCCACCTGTTGGGTTCCCGTTTGAAAGGAAGTAGGAACTGAATATTGTTGAAAGTGACTTTAAATCATATTCTCTCACTAACTCACTCTTTTCTTATTGTTTCAATAATGTGTTATAGAATGTAGCAGATTAGTTACTTATTGTCTCCATGTGTGACAAAATGCAGCAATTTCTATTTTTTGTTTCAATGATATTTAATATGTTGCAGAATATATCCTTGTCTTATTTTATCAGTAATGTGTTTCAGAGTATAGCAAATTTTGTTCTAGTTGTTTCACACGAAAATAACAGTTTTACAAATACTGGTCATTATGATAATTAGTGAGAATTTGTGCTGGGCAGTGGGTTTCACAAGAAGGCAGTGAGCTGTCCATTTCTTTGTATACTAAACTTGGGTTGCGATAAGGTGCATGCATGTTAAATGGCATTTTAAACCCAATTTTAATATTTGTGTACCGGTAATACATTCAGAGCGCAGCAGAACTTGCGGTGAATGGTTTTCATTTGTGGTGTAAGATTATTATTTTATAGGTCATCTTATTTTCTTTCAGCTGAATTTAATACTCCGGCATATTTTCTGGCAAACATGGTTAGAGTACCAGGCAAAATAAACAAACGGCTCAGATATAAAACTGAAGGTTATACCCGAACAGGAATATTTTTGAAGCCTCACACCCATTTTAAATTTGCTGGACGGTGCTAATTTCGTGCAGAAAATTTGGAAATTAAGTACCGGTATGGCATTATCTGCCATCCAACCCCACTTCCCATACCACAGCCCCCCCACATTTTGTTCACATTTCTCAATATAAATTTACTGTTAGAATGTTATTTTCTGAAGTGGAAATTACAGTAATGGTTTCAGGTTGTGTTTCAAAATTGTGAAATTTTATTGGGTGCTGGATTTTGGGACTAATTATAACTGGATAATGTCAATTCATTTTCATTCAAAACATAAATATTATTTTACCTGTATTGCACATAGAGTTGCACCATTTGTCGCCATCGACCTACAATTACGACATGCGCAGGAAATGATCACCTGGAGCGCAAATCCATCGAACAACAAGTGGTGAGTATATTTAATTTTGTTGCTATTGGTAGTAAGCTCCAATAGCATATATAAGGGAGGCAACTCTATTAGTGCATTAATTCCATGAATCCAGAGAAAGAAAACACAATTATTTTTGTGGTATTCTTCGTTATCATTTATTCTTGGGGTCCACCGGGGAAGTTAATTCTTACTACTTTCTCTGTAATTTGCAATATTTTATACTACATTCAGTAAAGCTATAATTCAGATACAAAGGGGAACATACATTTTATAAAATTAAAGTGAGATTTAATTATTGCAATTAACTCCCAGAGTTTATTACGAATTTCTGTAGATTGAAAATCGAGGGTCACCTTGCAGTCGCGGGAAACTTTATCATCCTTACGATAGACCTGTTTCTGGAATGTGCACATTGGTAAGGATTTACATTGAAGAGTTGTGGAGGAGGGTAATTTCATCTGGAACTGGAAGCCATTTGAATTTCCTGGCATTTTGATTGGAAGATGTGCAACGAGTGATTTTATTGGTCAAAACTTGTCCAATCAAAATCAATTTTAGAGCCCAGAAAGACTGTCTGACATCATATAGTTTTGTGTAAATTTTCGCCCTGAATCCATGTATGGCCATCTCCATGCTGATCTGACAATCACACTGTGCTGTGAAGGCCCACTAAATGTGATCTTTTTTTTTTGCTGTTAATCAGCCAATCAAATTGCCTGAAAATTCTTTATGGTCATTGGCTAATTCAAGGTGTCCAGGGGTTTCAAGGGATTGGTGGAATCCAGCTAACAAACAGTAACATTCTGAACAAGTCCTCTGAGCTTGGAGAAAATTCGCAAGCCAGATTCCTAAAAAAAGCAAGAGAAATATTTCTCTCTATAAATTGTATGGTTTCCAGTGTTTTGTTCTCAGAACCCCCTTCCTAATTAATTATGCGAAAGCTCCAGACTTCCTGTATAAAAAGTTTCAATATTTCTACGAAATTTAGGAATTAAGTCGTGGATTTTCAAGAGAATTTTATCACAGGAAGGAGTCGTTTCGAGTGTTTTAGAGGTGAACACATGGGGTGGTACCGTAAACTTTCCTGGTTTTAAGGATGTTGTTTGATTATTAACAGTGAAGAGAAAGGTATGGATTTTTAGAAATGTCTGTGAATTAGATGGTATCATTGTCCATTTACCAGTTGGTTGTAATGTCCTGGAATGTAGTATTGACTTAAATAAAGAAGATCTTATCTTTTGTGAAATCACATGAGTTATCATTGTGCATAGGTATAGTAAGATTTATTTACAAGGCAGATTTGGTGAAATTTTACCAGTTATAAGAAAGGCGGAGATGTAATTCAAGAGTTGCTTTGAAATGGAATTTCTTTTTTACTCCCAAATATTTATCCAGCTGGGTAGAAAATATCTAGTTTCCTTTAATTGCATACTTACGTTTTCATGGTGTAATATGCGAAAAGTTTGCTCATAACACTTGAAAGGATGTCAATTGAGTTCAGTTAATATGTCAATTGAGTTCAATTGAAATCTTGCTCTTTCATTCAAAAAATTGAATATTTTTTTTCACGTTTTTCTTTCCATCAAAATATGTTTAGATTCTTCTTACATTCAGAAAGGGAATGAAAAAGGTTGAAAACAGATCAAAATATATTTGAAAGAGAGCAAAAAAATGTACTTGGTCTAAGTACACATACAGTTTTTTCATTGGATGAACTGCACAAACTTTCTCCTATTATTAACACTGAATACTGGGTGTTGCGTAGTTAAGTGTGCTTTTGGGGCATACCTGGTTTATGAATAAAGTATTAAGAGTATAGCAAATATAATATGACCAATATTATTTTTACTGAGGACCTCCTTAAGCTGGAAAAAAAATAACAGTTAAGAGGCATCGTTTCTATTCTTGTAGACATTCTGTTGAATTGCGGTGTAATTTGTTGAGAATTTTTATTTTAATTGTGTATTGTATTTGTACCAATTAAACTGAATTATGGAAGAGATGTAGTCATATGCTGGTCCGTGTGTTCCATGGTTTAATCAGCATATTAGACTGACATAATCTGATTAAAACCTAATCCACCCATGGTTTAATCAACACATTAGACTGACCTAATCTGATTAAAAACTGATCCACTGTGGCGTATGTGGATGATCCTCTCCCTATCTCGATTCTGTTCCTGCATGAAATCACGCAGAAGTTCCTGAAATTCTCAATTCTCGTAAAGATGGAGAGTGTCGATGACACGAGTTCAAATTTCAACATGTTCAAGGAGGCTTCTGGCCAAATAATTGGGTCAAGTTGACAACCAACCCACAGTGCGAATGTCCCCATGCGTCCGTGTTTATATCACCTTTGACTCATGTTGAACCCATTTAGCGTCTCCCTACGCAACAGCGTTCGGATAATTTTCGGATAAAAATTTTCAGTCATAGATAATTATTCATAATTTTTCATAATTGTTATGAGTCGGGCATATATTTTGCTGCCTCCAGCAAGGAATTGTAATTTGTTGATTTTGAAACTAATCATTTTCTCTTTGAGTTGGTTGCATAAGAAGAAGTCTGTTCTATCATATTATACCATGCCATGGCATACACATACATTGCATTAATTGGTCAAATATGATGTAGCTGTCAAGAATTATTTTTGTGTCGGAAGATCAACGAACAGCCTTGAGATGGGAAGGAGGTCAGATACAGTTGGAGAATCATTTTCTAAGTGAAAATTAGTATTTATTGCTCAAATCTTAACCTGCTATCAATGTATGCCATATTCCTCCTTTTGGAGGTCTCTTGCAAAGAAATTATCTCCCTTGATCATCCCCTCGATCGTCCGCTTGGTGGCATGTTCTCCGCGCATGCCCTTCCTCTTTTTCCTTTGCAGGCTTGTCAACAAGACCTGTTTTTGAGAGAGAGTCTCTTTTTACTAGTAATCCTAGATATTTAATATAAGGCTAGGGTTGTTGGTGCTGAAGTTATCTATCAGGACTACGTTTGTCCCCCTTTTTATCCCTAAAAACGACTCGCTTATTTGTCTTATTTTATGTCGATTTCATTTCTGTTTACGTAGATTGCCGTGTGTCGACTGGACAACAACAACGACAAGCTGACCTGGCGCAGACAAGTGGGGCAGACGTAAGGTTTCTTCTCTGCACGACCGCTGATATCAAGATTCAAGATTCACTTCAGTGTACTAACACCCAGTTGGGTAGAGTACATTATAACAGAATAAAAGAATCAAGTCAAGAGAAGTCTTGGTGAAGATATCAGCCACACAAGCCCTACTTGCCGATTTCAGTCTGATGACAATCAAGCCAGCGCCAGCCTCGGATTCTTCCAAGTGGAAAGTACAGCCGACTACAAGGCCGGACAAGATTTCCTGATATTAGGGAAACAAGTCAGCTTTCATCTTGGGGGACTCCACCAGTCGACGACAGCACCCGGGCTCCATTCTCCAGCTAGCGGACGGGACCCGGGAACATACCCAAGGCCGGGACTCTGATCCCGAACATCGGAAGATTTCAAGACCGGGACTCCGGCCCCGAACATCGGAGGATTTCAAGACCGGGACTCCGGCCCCGTACATCGGGAGATTCAAGACCGAGACTCCGGCCCCGAACATCGGAAGATTTCAAGACCGGGACCCTGGCCCCGCACATTAGGAGATTTCAGGACCGGGATTCCGGCTCCGTACATCGGAGGATTGAAGCCGTTTTCCCGTAGGCTGAAGTTTTCTCCGAAGATTAAAGTCAAGTCAAGATTTGGAATGAAAGACATGGACCCGGACCCCGGAGAGGGACCTCGGCACCAGCACGGCACGGCCCTATACAGCACACCGGGACTCGGACTCCAAACCGGCACGGCCTTACACGGAGCACCGGGACCCCGGGTCACGGTCCTACACAGAGCAGTGGGCTCCGGCACGGCCTTACACGGAGCACCGGGACCCCGGGTCACGGTCCTACACAGAGCAGTGGGCTCCGGCACGGCCTTACACGGAGCACCGGGACCCCGGGTCACGGTCCTACACAGAACAGTGGGACTCCGGATCACGGCCCTACACAGAGAGGGACACGACCATCGGAGTGAGAGTTTTCTACTATGGACAAACCTAAAGTCCGGAGCCGGACCCCGGAGCAGAGGACAGCATGGACCTATCCAGAACGCCGGGAGTCGGCTTCCAAGACGGCACGGCCTTATACGGAGCGCCGAGAGTCTACCTCCAGCACGGCATGGCCCTATGTGGAGTGCCGAGAATCTACCTCCAAGGTAGCACGGACTTGTACAGCACAGACTTATCCAGAGCGCCGGGAGTCAACTTCCAAGACGGCGCAGACCCGTACATCAGAGCCGGAGCCCGCGATCACAGCGGGGAGATCCCGAAAACGGAACCGGACCCCGGAACGGAATCGGGATTCCAGCTTCAGTCATTTACAGCGGGAGAGGTGTAGAGACCGCTTCAACCTCGGAATCAGACACCTCCTTACAGTTATTGGGATTACCAGGGCAGAGACCGGACTCCCGATCAGGTTTATCCCCGACGTTTTAGACGTCGCTTCCGGGATTCCCGTCAACGTTCACACCGTTTCCGGGGATGCATCCAAGAGACGCACGGGTTATGATGAATACAGTTCAAGATACCATCATCGCCATTCCCCGTCAAGAACCAGAGAGGACCCGGAGTCCTACAAGCCTAGCTGTCAGGAGCCCTGGGTACATACAAATTCTGAACCGGATTCCCGAGACGAAAGATCAGCGTTCCGGATCCGGACTCGGACTCGGACTAAAAGATCAAGACTTATCTTTTCAAGTTCCTTTGGAGTCAAGTGCTGTTACAGGACGCAGTCACCTTCCAGCAGCACAGCTTTCTGCGACTGCGGACACTTCATCATCAGCTGTCTGTGACACAAGATGATCCCGTCTTCCTCTAGCACCGTCGTATCATCTATGACGTTCTGCTTCAATACCACCCTCTTCTCGTACAGGCCCGTTTTCCAGTCAAGAAGCGGAAACAGAGGAGAAGGAGAAGCTACCATTTAAAGCCGAGATGGCGACGCTATAGTCCTGGGTTCCAGAGATGGCTAGACCGGACGATGGCGAAGATAAGCAGTCAGATGATCCCCCCCGGAAGCGAAGACGGCTTACAGCGACATCGCTTTATGGATTGGGCAAGCCTTCTGAAGAAGACGAGTCTGTGACATGCGCACAATCGCCGGAGTCATTCAGGAAATCTGCTCTCCGGAAACCCGACCCTTACAAGACCTACGTCCTATGTGGAGATAATCTACCTTTCAAGTCTCCGAAGTTGGACTTGGATTTAGACAGACTTCTGGAATGTACCAAGACACCGAAACATGATGTTAACTCGACATAGGGTTACTTCATATACCGATTGGTTCCTTACAGCTATATCAAGTTGATACAGGACCCAGACGTCAGACAGAAAGATGGCTCCTTCAAGCTCACCGGACGGGATAATGGCCCCGGAATCAGGGTTTGGATTCCGTCAGCAGAGAGCTGCCTCAACAACTACTGGCGTCAACGGGTCACTGAGACAACGCCTTTCCGGTTAAGACAAGGCAAAGGCAAAGGGCAAGTCTAGCAGAGGAGGTCGCCACGGACAGTCTCCCTGTCAGAACTCGGGCAACCTACCCAAGCAGGATACTCAGAGTAGTTTCGCCCTTATAAGAGAGGACAGTTTCAAGGTAATGAGGGAATCTTCCGACCGGAGCAGGAGCAACCTCGTTCATCAGAATTGACGGTTCTCAGCCTCACCTTCAAACCACTAGTCATCCTCTCAAGTTTCAAGTCTTTACTCACCTGATTGTAGGCGGTCGACCCTGATGATATAGAAGATCAGCGTCACTCTGTCTCAAGATTTTCGTCGAAGAAGTCAGTCCTTACGTGAGGTCTATCCCAAGTCCCGACACTTCTTCTGGCGATCATCCTCCGTCTTCTAGAGCCGGATCCTACTCTTCATCGGATAATCTCGGACTCCATCTACACCCGAGTTCGTGATCAAGAAAATCAAGACCTCGGAGAAAACGGTTAGTCGGGCTCGACTAAACCTGTTCCTTGGGAGCGAGACATCCAGTCTACAGTGGGCAGGCCTAGGTCCAGACTGAGGTTCCGTCCTTTCAAGTCCAAGTCAACGCGGACCCGTACACCGGAATAGGACTCGGGGATCAAGTCATCTCCAATCCGAAAATCCGGATTTGGACTCCGGAACAGATTTGGGACTTCAGCTTCCAGTGGGATGACAGTAGAGACCGGACCAGGCGACGGAGTCGGGCACCTACTGAGTGTATTCGACACTACAGGATTTGGACTCTGTCTCTCGATTGTCGTCATTTCCGGCGTTCCAGAGGGCGTTTCTCGAGTTTCTCCTCCACGATCACGTCGGTCCAGGTTGTATCCTGGGACCCCACGGATTATGAAGAATGGAGGAGAATACTACATTCAAGCGTCAGGCAGTCTTTCTGCATCTGGAACCCGCACCTGGAACCGGACCATCAACGCTGGAACAGCGTCACGGTCTTCGTCACTTGACCACAGATAGTTCAACCACCCGAGGACCGTTGGATGGAGATACTGTCTACCTGTCACTCAGGACCTAGCACAGTTTGGTCGGATCCAGGTACCACCATTACAGATTTTCGACTACAACTGTACCTGAGGGCAAGAACAAGCAATTCGAAGGATGCTCGTCCCTTCCAGAGCGGCGATGCCGGATCCAGTTTCACGCGAGCACAGTCGGAGAGGTTTTCACTCAACGATGCGGCCACCACAAGTTGGAGGGGTCCATTAGTCCAGCACAGATAGCCGGCACATGGATCCCATGGCAGACAAGCAAGGCATCATCTTCCTTAGAGATGTCTGCGTTAAAGAGGGCAGTCCCCCCCTTGGAGTTTGCAGTTGCACAACACGTCAGTACTGATTACGAACGTTAACAGTACGGTCGTCAGCTACGTGAAGGTGGGGAGGGACAAGATCCCAGTCACTGTTTCAAGAAACCTCAGCACTGGTCCTAGGAGTACAGTATCAGCGATGCCATGTCACAACACCACGTGTTTCACATCATTTCAAGGTCACCGCTGACAGCTTCCTCCAAGTCCTACAGGGGACTACAGGCGGAAGATCACTTTTTACCCCTCAGCCCATAGGGCTGTGGGGTCTTGTCGTTGCCATGTACGTACGTCCGTCCGTCCTAGCGTCCGTCCTGGCGTCCGTCCGTCCTGGCGTCCGTCCGTCAACATGTTCTTGTCCGCTGAATATCTGCAGATCTATGAAGTCGGGCCCGACCAAACTTTGGTGAGAGCTTCCTGAATGTTGACTGATGAAATGATTAGATTTTCAGGTGGCTATGATGATTTCATGATTTTTAATTATTATTTTTTATTATTTATTGATGGCTCAGCTTTTGCACTGTTATCTATGCCCATCAACATGTTCTTGTCCGCTGAATATCTGTAGATCTATCAAGTCGGGCCTGACCAAACTTTGGTGAGAGCTTCCTGAATGTTGACTGATGAAATGATTAGATTTTCACATGGTTATAATTATTTCATGATTTTTTTTATTATTTATTGATGGCTTAGCTTTTGCACTGTTATCTATGCCCATCGGGAACCGTTGGTTGCATGTTTCATTGTGAATTTTGAAGGTTCCCTGATACAAGGAAGATTCTCATTGAATGAAGGACAACAATTTTCTTTAATTTTGCTATTAAATTATTCTATTCTACATCATATGTTTTATCCTAAAACTTTTGCATGAACCATATTTGTGTCCACACATTTAACTGGTGCAACATTTTTATCAATTTTTGTCACCAAACATGTTACTGTACCTTGGAAATTATTTCAAACGAGTGATTAGGAGAGCCCATTTTTAGCCTGACTCTGGGCAATTTTGAACCAGTTTGCATACCTGGAGTTTATGCCCCCCCCCCCCTAATGATAAGGGTGGGCCTATGTCAATCAGTGTGTTTACTAAATCACACTTGTGCAATGCATAAATTGCCACCGATAAAGCTACACTTTCTTGCATGCTGTAATCCCAGCACACCACTCGCGTGAAACCTATATCTGTTTTATACGGTGTCCAGGGATTTTTTTGCAGGTTCCGATCCCAAACTCCCATTTCCTTTTCGTTATTCATTATTGAGGGTCCAATTTTTGTAAGTGAATTTCGGCGCAAATAGCCTGTGATCACTCCCAAAACAGAGGTTTATTAACATGAAATTCAATACCCAGCTATGCAATAGGATCGATATTGAGGATCCTAGGGGCTTTTTCTAGTATTTCCTTCAGAAATCCTTTCAAAATTGAACAACAACAACACTTTCGTTTTTTGTTTCTTTTGAGTTTTGGGCACCCATATGTTTTCCGAAACTAAATTGGCTCTAGATGCAGCCCTGATCCTACTTTACTAAAAAAAACAGGCTGAGGGGTCCACGCACCTTTTAGGTGCTTGCCTGCAATTCATGTTCTACGGAGGCACCGGGACCCGCAATGGCTGAACCCCCACGTCTGCTAACGATCCAGAATTCCTTTGCAGACCAGGGTTTTTCTCCAGGGCCAATTGTACAGACGATGACAGCAGCAAGCTACTATTTACTGTACAGTTGCATCAAGCCCGGAGAATGTACTATGGTAGAGGACCTGTGGCCAACACTGCTTCTGTTCCAGCAACAGCTGTCTTTCCTTCTACATCTGCATCAGGACAGGGAATCTCAGCCAAGCATTACACAGGGGTATCACTCAGCATCATCCAGGGTTGTCAAGTTGACCTCCGGAATCGACATTGGACAAGATTCCAGCATTTCGGCTTTCTATGGCCTTCGCCTTACAGTCTCGCCGAACACGTCAACTATCACCCAAGGGGACCTGGATGTGGTACTAGGGCATTCTTACGTCCACCATTTGAGCCATTACAGTCAAGTGTAGTCAAGGCCCTGTCCTACAAGACAGCTTCCTGACAGCCTTCACTCCACTATCAGAGCTTCATGCAGTGGAACACAGTTCCCTGACATGGATGACAGATTGGTCAGCCAGATCTTTTCATCCGATTCCGGATTTTGTCACCTAGAACGATTCCACACATCAGGGACCAGCGGCACTCTTTTACAGAACCGACAAGGGGCTCCAGTCGTCTTCTTCTCTCATCACTTCTAAACAGACCCATCGACTGACATCACTAGTTCATGATCACCGTTTGGGTTGAAGAAGACTGCCGACTGGGTTTACCAACTCGCCATCGACGCTCCTTCTCTTTTATGAAGACATCGTCTCACAAGACTAGAGCCAGTGCGACGTCCGGGCCACTTTGGGGAAAACTTATCGTTGAACGATATTGTTGACACCTGCGCTTGGACGATCAATTCAACTTCTGCTGGCTTCTATCTACAGACATGTCTGTACAGACAGATAGGATGACTACGCTGGACCTACAGCTACAGCCCAGTGCATAGTCCACTACTCCTATCAAAGAAAAGGGGGGGGGCGCCGCTCAAGCAAGATCCCGACAATCCAGTAGCATGAAGAAGCAGACCATGCTGGAGACGAAGGGACTTCAAGGCATCACGATGGCATCTGATTATCTGGCAATAAGTATACGAGCAAATGGTCGGTGCAATATTCCACCTCTCGCCGTATTACTTGTAATTCCTTGAGCTCCCTTAGCCTCTATACGACATGGGAATTATCAGGATATTACTGGGCATACCAGATCTAAACAATCAGAACAAGGCGTGCTCCGCACAACCCAAAGACAAGACTTCAAGACCGGCTACCCAACCTCCTCTGTTGGGAGTCTGGCATACATTGATAGCAGGTTAAGATTTGAGCAATAAATATGAAACATTTATAAATAATGTTGGTATTTATTATCAAATCAAACCTGCTATCAATCTTGATTTGCCCAACCCATCCTCCCCACTTTGCTACGGCCTGGACTCAAAACACGTCTTCCATAGCATTGGAAAAAGAGGAAGGGCATGCGCGGAGAAAACGCCACCTAGCGGACGATCGAGGGGACGATCAAGGGAGATAATTTCTTTGCAAGAGACCGCCAAAAGGAGGAATATGGCATACATTGATAGCAGGTTTGATTTGATAATAAATACCAACATTATTTACAAATGTTTCATTTTTATGTCACGCTAATTTTAGTCATGTTGTTGCCTTGTCCTTCCGTCCTAATTGTGGCAAGGCTTTGGTGTAAGACCTCCCATTGAAAAGGTAATATCCTGGACAAAAGACTGACAATACAACTTGCAGCAGATCCTTTGTCAATTATATTTCGTGAGTCTTACACCAAATCGTTGCCCTAATTGTCCTCTTGTAACACTTCAATTACTTGTACGCTCCACCAATCTTGAAAGTTTGACAGAATTATTGACCCATAAACAGGTTGAATTATTTGTGGGTCAAGGTCAACTTCACAATGGTTTTAAAAATGAGAGGCATTGTTTTGTGACGCTAAATATTATGTTACATACTTTTAATCTATAGGCTACTATTAAAGGAGCCATGTCTGTGTGCCACTCAGGGTAGTACTTCCACAGGAGCTCAGTGCGGGTAGATATATAATCTTAGAAATTATGACATGTGACTGTTCAGGATAAGAAAGGTGTACAAAGTGTAGGGGACCGGTGCTAGTATTTGGTACATACACAAAGGAGGCCAACCAGCTCACACAATTCGGAACACTCGCAGTGGCAAAAATAATGTCATATTGAAATAATTCCTATTTAGGCTGGTTAAAAATAATTTCCTGTTTAGCATCATTTTTTACTCCTCAGCCCTATGGGCTCAGGAGTATTGTTGTGGCCCTAGCAGTGTGTCTGTCCGTCTGTCCGAGCCGTATCTCGAAAATTATTGCGAGGAAGTTCTTGGAACTTACAGGTTATGATCCTTTTATTTTTTACTTGTGCCTTTGAAACTTTCAGGTCTAACCGGTCATTATTTATTTTTTTACATTTTTTTTTTATTTTCTACCATTTTCCAGTCTTCTAAAAAGGGATCTCCAAGTATGCATACATTAGGCCTACTTTCATACTGATTTAAATACACTTACTGGCATGTAGCCAATCAAGAGCTCCATAGTAAAGTTGTATATCAGCTGCATATTCAGGCATTGCCAGACTAATTGTCGTATCCCTACGCTGTTGAGAAAAAATAGTCCGACATTTAAACTGTAAAAAATGACTTGTTATTTCGTCTAAAAGTTCTCAAAATGGATTTGAACGATAATAAACGCCTGTTTTATCAGAAAAGGGCAACTTGTATTTTGTCTTGTAACAGAATTGTAGGAACCTCTGAGATCTGTCAAAAACGAAAGTACCAGTCAAAAACGAAAGAAGTGCCCATGTGTTTGTGTTTTCTGCCAACACATCCGATGATGGAATCAGTTTTCAGTTGTAAAAGGAACTGTGGTCGTCGGTCAGTACAAACGGTGTCTCGCATAACAAGTCCTCTGAAATATACGTCATGGAAGATAGCAAAAGGTATGACAAACCCAATAAATCAACGCAAACATCATTGCATGTTGTTGTTGTTGTTGTTGTTGTTGCACTGACGCTAATGCATTATGTCAGGGGAGTTTCTATCTCACATTATGATGGGATGTGATTTTCGGCTATCTGGGCCAGTTTTTCTTAGAGAAGTGAAATTCTCCACAGTATCTATATGTAATTTGTACATTTTTATTCTGAAATTTGAAGGAAATCTGTTCAGGATCAAAGAAAATCTCCAATACCTCACATGGGTTTTTTTTTTTCAAAGCACAATGAGGTTGAGCTTGCAATGTTGTAACAATGTGACTAGGCACTATGAAAATAACATGTGAGGTATTGGAGGTTTGTTTTGATTCTGAATAGATTTCCTTCGAATTTCAGAATAAGAAACACCGGTGTCCGTAATTCCGTAAGATTTTCTTGTCCGGACAATAACTCGTGAACGATTTAACCGATCAACAGTCTCTGCGAGGAAGGGCGAGCGATCGCTCGCGCTCGCGCCCGCGCCCACACACGCCCAAAGACCTCCAGGCGACCGATTTATCACTCGCCCATAATTGTAACGAAATCCAGCTAAATGGTATCATAAAACAAAAGAATCGCCTCCCGTAAAACTTTAATTTTCAACGAGTACCTCCGAAGAAAACTCAAACAGAAAGCGGAAATAAACTTGACTAACTTTTGACATGCGCAGTCCCAGTTCAATATTGCCCAAGAGTATTGACATCCTACTGACTACAGGCTCTGTGTGCTGATAATGATGTGTAAATCTTCTACCTTTCTTAGAAAACTTCGTGAACTGCTTCAACTTGTTCAAGGAAGATTTGCTGCAGTTACCGCCATTGTTGTCAGCTCTCCGCGCACGTGGCAAATATTGCACGATCCCATGCTAGGAATAGCCTGTGCAAGAGACTACCGATTGTCAAACAAGCGAAGAAATTATGGCCGCACTGGAATTGACGGCGATCGTTTGCTGATTAAAATTTATTAAAGGCATTTCAGTTTATTCTCACAGTGATTTTCAGTGTGGAAGAGTTCGCAAAATTAACACCAACTGTCCGTTCATTTAATAATAAGGCCGTTAGCAGACACGGCCTACTTATTTCTATATTTAATCTGCTGAATCTAGGTGCGCGAAAAACAGTGTATTTTGGATATGATTTAGGTGAGCGATGGTGCGCGAGAGCGATCGCTTACCTCCAAACGCAAGGACTGCGCATAACGCGAACGTTCTGACCAAACACCTTTTGCAAAGTGATGCGTGATTGCGAGCACGATCATTGGTTCATCATCTGTTACAGGGAAATCAGCGAGCACATGTTTCTCTGGGCGGGCAATTTGTACCGACGAGAGCTGCTGGAGATCTGCGTACGTGACATGCAGCTTCCGTCTTTTGCTCAAGCGATAATCCTGTTGAACATTTCTTGCATCGTCTCTTTAGCGATGGCAGGCATTCCGAAAGGAAATAAAGTGGAAATAAACAACACATCGGTTTTACAACCGAGGAGAGGGATGGTCGGCAGTACGTCACATTCGTCTGGTGCAAGCTGTGTGCACGGTATAAAGACAAGATCTCCGGACATCCTAATCTCCGCGGGGCGGCCAAAAAAGCATTTGACAGCTATGTAGAGGGTACCAATACCATAACGAAGAGTAATATCTTGAGGCACCTTGAAGGGAAAGTCCATGGAATATCCATTCTTGTTCATTCTGGGTCCGAGAAAGATGAACCCGGTAAATAGATTTGAATTGAATTGTATATTCTAAAATAAACAATGCCATCATTGCGAAGCAGACGAAAAATAGTATATACCAAGTTGAAAATATTTAGAATAATTTACATACATGTACATTAGAAATTAATTAAAAAACTGAAAATTACATAAAACTGATAAATATATTCCATTTAAATTATACTAGTAATAGTTGAACAGAAAATTTGAAAAAAAAAGTTCGTCCCAGCAGAGCGATAGCTCTCCCAGTAGTGTTTTGGGCGAGCAATTGACAAGGAGAGCGACAGCTCCCCCAAAGCATTTCAGGAGAGTGATTTACAACTCGCCCTTAATCTGCTCATCGAAAAGACTGGATCAACTTCAAACTTGGAGTGTGCCTTGACATCGGCGAGAGGACGGTTGCGATTGTTTTCTAGCAATGTGCACTATCCATTATGGCCGCCGTCCGCCATTTTGGATTATAAGCAGTTGGATCTTACATTTTCTTGTCCTGACAATAACTCGTGAACGATTTGACTGATCAACTTCAAACTTAAGGTGTGCCTTGACATTGGTGAGAGGACGGTTGGGATTATTTTTTAGCAATGTGCGTAATCTAATATGGCCGCCGTCAGCCATATTGGATTATAAGCAGTTGGATCGTAGATTTTCTGTCCAGACAATAATTCCTGAATGATTTAACCGATCAACTTCAAACTTGGGGTGTGCCTGGACATTGGTGGGAGGACAGTTGGGATTGTTTTTCAGCAATGTGCGTAATCTAATATGGCCGCTGTCAGCCATATTGGATTATAAGCAGTTGGATCTTTTTCGGACAATAATTTCGAGAGCGATTCAGCTGATCTACTTCATATGTGGGGAGTGCCTTGACATTGTTGAGAGGAGGATTAGGATTGTTTTTCAAGGACACCATTATGGTCACCATCAGCCATATTGGATTTCATTGGATTTTAAGCAGTTTGATCTTGTCCGGACAATAACTGGAGTACGATTCAACTGATATACTTCAAACTTGGGGAGTGCCTTGACATCGATGAGAGGACAGATGGGATTCTGTTTCAGCGATGTGCATAATCCAATATGGCCGCTGTCAGCCATATTGGATTATAAGCAGTTTGGATCTTAGATTTTCTTGTCCAGACAATAACTTGTGAGCGATTTAACCGATCAACTTCAAACTTGGGGTGTGCCTTGACATTGGTGAGAGGACTGTTGGGATTGTTTTTCAGCAATGTGCGTAATCTAATATGGCCGCCGTCAGCCATATTGGATTTTAAGCAGTTGGATCTTGTCCGGACAATAACTCGAGAACAATTCAACCGATCTACTTCATACCTGGGGTGTGCCTTGACATTGTTGAGAGGAGGATTAGGATTGTTTTTCAAGGACGTGCTTAATCCAAAATGGCCACCATCAGCCATACTGGATTTCATTTGATTTTAGTTTGATCTTGTCCGGACAATAGCTGGAGTACGATTCAACTGATCTACTTCAAACTTGGGGAGTCCCTCGACCTTGGTGAGATCCCGTTTAGGATTGTGTTTCATGAACGAGCATAATCCAATGTGGCTGCCATCTACCAGTGATATTGGATTATGTTGCATTTTAAGCAGTTGCATCTTGTCTGGACAACAACTCTAGAATAATTCAACTGATCCACTTCAAACTTGCAATTTGGCTTGACTTTGGTGAGAGGACAGTTGGCATTGCTTTTCAGTTACCTGTGTGATCCAAGATGGTCACCATCAGTCATCTTAGATTTTCAGCATTTATATCTTGTCTGGACAATAGCTCTAGAACGATTCAACCAATCTACTTCAAACATGGAGAGTGCATGGACATTGATGAGAGGAGAGTTGGTATTATGTTTTATGGATGTGCATAATCCAATATGGGTGCCATCCGCTATATTAGATTATGTTAAGCTCATCAGCGATATCTCCATTTTCAAATCGTATTCTTCATCAATGATATGAGATATCATCAAGCAGCAGCGCCGGTAAACCACCATAACTGGTGCTGCTAGCGGGGGACATGAACCTCTATGATCCATTTTCCCTGCAGATATGTGGATGCCTTGTCACTTTTTATACCCCTGTACATAGTTGGGGGTATACTGGATTCCGATTGTCCGTCCGTGTGTCAGCTTATCCATCCGTTCATCTGTCCCAGTTGTGGCTTGGGTTTGCATTTCGCATGCCATATAACTCACTGCTATTTATCCGAACTTCTACACATCTTGGTCTAGACTGTTAAGGGGCTGAGGAGTTGTAGCACCTCTGGTGCCTCATGTTTTATATAAATCTGGGTAGGGAGGGCGGATTTTTTTTTTTTTTTTTTTTTTTTTTTAGTGGCTTGTGTGAATAAAATCATCAATAAACCTTGCCTGAATAGTTGAATTTCTGCTCTGAATAAAGTAGGTGGCATCCATCGTCCTGCTCTGCTGTTTGCCTTCATAATTGTAGATTTTCAAAACATTGGTTGTCCACAAGTACGATAATAGATGTGGAAATTCTTTATGAATGAACTTGGCAGATAACGAATGGCATTTTCGCAACTTTGAAGCGCCCACGCTTCACAACTCAGCATGCTCGGTTATCTACAAAATGCGGACTTGGGCCTCGGAAACGGACATTTGAGTCGAAAACGGACTTTTAGGCAAAAAAAAACAAAAAATTTTTTTTGGGGCGGACGAAATTTCGGGGGCGGGCGGTGATGCTAAACAGGAAATTTTTTTTTAACCAGCCTTAACACCATGTTAAATGTTGCTCAGGGGAACTGATTATGCCACGTCATTTACCTCGGCAATTGCTGATTGCCATGGTGAATGTGAAGGTTGGACAACTATAGGTGTACTTCTTTATTGAATTTTGTTCCTGTGTTAGTTCGCTTGATGAACCGCATGGTAATTAGTGTACCAGGTGTGTAGAACATCCAGTGCCTTTTCGATCAGATTTGGCTGAATGTTTGCCTGGATTTGTATTGTGATATATAAAAACATGTAGCTTCAACTGATTTACCTGATCGGGAACCAAGGGTACACATGTATTTGTCAATCATCTGTGTTTATCTTTCACCTTTTCAAATTTGCAAATTAACCCAGACAGTGAAAACTTTTTCTTCTTATTCTATGAATTTGTATTCTTAATCTGTGAAATGTGATTAAGAATTTCTATTAATTTTGCTAAAAAAACAAAACAAATAAAAAATAAAAATATGCCAAAGTCTGTCACTGGAATTTATAAATTGTGTAATAAATTCCAGTCCAATTGAATGACAACCTTGAGCTTTAATTACCAGAAAAAAGGTGAATAGGAGTGAAAGATTTTGGGGTTGAATGTGTCTGGTACTATTGATAAAAACAGAAAAATTACAACAAGCATGCATCTATTTGATGTGGTATTTGTAAACATGTCGCTTACAGGAACAATTTCAAAGAAATAGCGCTTTAATAGAAAAAGGGTGTGAATGAGAAGCTGCAACGTCGAAAGCCTGTATGACCATCAATTATAGCTGCAAATCGTCCCTATGTGTGTATGGATATTTGGTTAGGCCAGCTTTTATACTAGGACACATTTAGAATTGTTTGGTAAAACGGTTACACCCATTTAATGCATGTACATGTTCTATGGTGGACGCCGATGAAAGGGAACACTGGTACAATATACTCCTCCCCTGGATCTAGGTGGTATATCCTGGCCACTTCCTGGTCCTAGAGCGTTTGTGATTAAGGTGGGGTATGGTATACTTATCACATGAGTTGAGGTAGTATATGATCTGTGTGGCACAAATTAACCTTCAAAGAATATTAGATCTTTATTCTATTTTTGTTAATCCAAAAATTATTACTTGGTTTATTTTTAAAGGTCATAATATAGAGTGTTACTGTGTTGTGTTTACTCCACCATGTATTTAAGAACAATTAAACCTTGGCTTACAGACTTACAAGCCTATGCTACAACAATGCGGTTTACAAGGTACTCGGGTCAAATTACACCTATCCCTCATTATAATGCAAAATTTCCACGGACAAATGATGAATCACATCTGATATGGTAATCCCTCCAATAATTCAATCCCCCTATCAAAATTCAATCACCCCCAAGTTTGAGGAAAAATTGAATCGGCTGTTCTATTAAATATGATCACTCTCTAAAATATTGAAATAATATAAGAAATAATGGATTATCTGCATTATATTGGACCATTTTGTCAACTTCCTGTTCTAATAAATTTGATCACCCCCAGATTTTATGGTGGGAACTTTCACTTCCCGTGATTGAAGTATCAGAGGGCTTGGGCTTTAAATTGTAAATGTGGTACTTTTGCAAGTTTACGTAATATTAAATATAATCTTCCAAATTATAGGATTTACACCCTGTGTCTTGTTCTACGAGTTTAATTTTAACAATTTCAATTTTATTAATGTTAATTTAGGGCACAGCGCCACAAACATGTCGGAACTTGTGACGTTTTTATGGAACTATTAACAACGTCACAATGCAACAATGTTGCAAATGTGTTCTATTCTCTGCATTGCCGCCACGTCCCGCAGACTGTGCAGGATGCTCGAACTATGACGTTAGAGGCATGAAGATTTCTCTCACACTGTAGAAAGCTGCCTTTGAATCCTCTGAGACGGACTACGATTGAAATGTTTGGGAAAAACATTATTACGTTTTATTAGTCACATAGTTATCTTGAATATGACGTACTCTTACACAAGTGCCACAGTTACACTTTAATACAAGGCTTACATATATACCTTTTCAGTGGCCTGCTCTATTCAAAGTCTTGGGTCATAATACACCTACCCCTCATTATAATGCTGGGGAAATTAGCATAGTTTTTGAGGATCCGTGATATATTCGTCTTCACATTTCAAGTTAAACACTAAACTAACGTCCCATCATTTCCCTTGACCCAGTGAATGGAGTAATTCTTCAAACCATTAACACAGGCCATGTCATACAAGCAATCAAGATAGCTGAACAACACCATTCAGGGATGATTTTCTTTGATCTCTGCGTGATGTCCGAATATGGCGAATGATGGTTGTATTATTTTTCGAATGGGGAATCTTCATATCCTTCGAAAAGCCAATCAGATTTGAGTTTTGAAAAGGTCGTACAGGGTCACTTCTCCTGAAATGAACCACAGAGTATTTATAGAGCTATGTCATCACCAAACCGTCTTCTGATGAGAAAATGTGTCGTATTCGATCGGCCAAGGGAACACACATAGTATTCGACTTGGGTATGTGAAGATGTGAAGACACTTGACACATCGGAAAGGTGTGATAGGACAAGTGTCTCTATGACTTGGACCTATTCCAAGACCCCCATGACCGAGGGGTTGTCAGTAAATGGCAATTGGTTCATGTTAGATTATGGATTACTATATGTACTCTGTGAATGAGTGAGTACCACAAGTTATTCAAAAATCAATATCGTCCTGAACTTCAAACTTTATACATGCAGGGAGTGATTCAATATCATTAAAGTGTAACCATGGCACTTGTGTAAGTTTATGCCATATTCAAGATAACGATGTGAATAACAAAACGTAGTGAAGTCTTCCCCCAAAATTTCATTCGTATTCCTTCTCGTAGGATTCAAAGACAGATTTCTACAGTGGGAGAGAAATTTGCAACATTATTAACACTGAAATTGTTAAAATTAAAGTCGTAAAACAAGCACAAAGGTATAAATTCTATAATTTGGAAGATAATCTTGGATATGACGTAAACTTGCAAAAGTACCACAGTTACACTAACATGATAATCCTCCACTTGCACATGATTCAACAGGGGTTTTTCTAGACACTTTTTTCATCGTGGTAACCACGATGAAAAACAATTACAATTGAGTTTTTGCAAAATTTTGTAAATTGAGTTTTATTACCGAAAATTGAGTTTTCTAAAATTTTGAGAATTTACGCGCCGAAGGCGCGCGAAAAATTGAGTTTCTACGAAATAAATTGAGTTTCTGAGAAATCTAAACTGAGTTTCGTCGTCTGTTATCCCGTCCCCCTCCCCCAAAACCCCCGCGAGAAAGAAAAAAAAACGTGTGACCAGCCACGCCACTCGAGTCGAGATAAGCACTCAGGATTTGTAACTGATGTGCAGACAGATAACTTGTGTACCTTTATTATTCAATCGTATAGCTCCGATAAGGACGTCTGGTCTTGAACTGTTCTCATTTCAGTCGTATAGGTCCGATAAAGACATTGTCCCGAACGTTTCTCATTTCAAAGCAAATTGTTCGGCGACGTTTTGGACGATCGAACTAGTCCGCCATTTTGATATTTCAAAGTTACGTCCCCTCTTTTTAGTCCACTCGGGAACCACTGCTGTCATACTGCTGTGGCTTATGAGTCTGGTCTCCGAGACACGCTGTCCGTCAATCTCCGGGTTTTTCGGTTAAGTTCGGAACCAAGACAACGGGCAAGCATTTTCTCTCTCAGTCAACATTTCACTTGGATGCGTGTGACGTTGAAAGACGTTTCCCCAGAAACAAGAAACGAACAAAACAGACATTCCCCAAAATACAGCTGATGTACCATTTGGGAATAAATACACAAAGTGAGCAATGCAGATTGGTGTAAAAACAAAAGATCCACACTCTCTCCTGCGCAACTGGGGATCTACATGCGGGGGCATATGCTATAACATACAAAATATACGTTTTTATGAATAATTTTGTTTCTGCCCGATGGAAATTTCTGAAACCCCAGTATGTTTTGTAAACAAGTCCCACACCACATACTACAAAATAGGGTGCATATTGAGTTCAATTTGCAATTTTTGGCCATTTATCTGCGTTTACCAAGCAGCATTGGATTTTTTTCGTGAAATCCACAAAACTTCACAACCACCATTGTTTTATTTTTTACGTCTCTTATTAACATTTTTATTGCCATTTATTTCTTCATTTCTTTCCTGTCACTTACAAATACCCAGACACTTACAATACTCAACCACCAACTTTGTCAAGGATTGGTTAACTCATGGAAATGGACAAGGGACAATTTTTATTTCTTGACTATAAGTATAGATTTTTTAAACTAAAGTAAGCTATTTGTAGGGAAAATATTTTCACTTTTGACCTATCACAATCCAGAGCTAAAGTACTCTCCCCCACCCCCAAAATAATCGACCAAATAGAACTAGTTATGTGGCAGGCAAATTTGCTCCAGGGGCTTCATTATATACATGTCCATTTGCGATAAAAAATGTCGCGAATGTATTTATTGTAAGTTTCCCACATTCAGGAGGGTATTCTCACTGTATACTTAGCAAACAAACTTGTATGCAGCTATGTATGACACGCAACTTTGCTTGATGAGCTTCATAACATTACTGACATGTTCATTCACGATGAAAAATTGTCGCGAATTTATTTATTGTAAGTGTCCTACTAAAAGATAAAAAAATTGAGTTTCCAGACTGCATGCGATGAAAAACCCGAAAAAATTGAGTTTTGTTGTTTATTTTGCGCGCCGTAGGCGCGCCGAAAAATTGAGTTTTTCAACTTTTTGAAATTGAGTTCTATAAAGGAAAAGTGTCTAAAATAACCCCTGTTCAAGTTAATCCTTTAACAAAGAGCTGCGCTGATAGCACGGAGACCATGCACTGATGAGACGCATGGTTTGCTTAGCAGTTCAAGCATTGTCGCTTTTCCCTATCTCTTCAGCCTAGAAAATATATTTAATAAATGTTAACTGGACTATTTTCAGCCTGAAGTTGCCAAAATTATCGTAAATGTAAGCATAATGGTCCTTTCTTGGAATAGTAGGAAAGATCCATACTCTTCCTATTTATGCCAGTTATCAATAGATAAAACCGTTTCATACTCCATGTAAGAATCACTGGACAATGCATACAATAGACAAGTCTGGGGACAACAATGTGTCTAGACATGTGCCTTTTCAGCGACACAAAGACCCAGACAATAGCTTCCTACATCATGACGTATCGACCATAAAACCCTGTCCCATGTTGAAGAGATGGTGATACATGTAGCACGGAGACCATGCACCGAGATGCAGTTTGCATAGCAGTTCAATTATTGTCTCTCTTATCTCTTTAGCCTAGAAAATATTTTCAATGATAATTGGACTATTTTTGCCCTGAAGCTGCTAAAAATTATCGTAAATGTAAACATAATGGTCAATCTCATATTCATCATATTTAGTCCAGTTATTAATTAGTTAGAAACCAGTCTAATTAAATTATATCATATCTGCTCCCCTGATTGGATATGTCACCTTTGGGATCTAACCGGCTTGCACTAAACTCAAGTGTTGACCAATCACGAGAGCTCTTCATAGTGTTATGAAGGGAACATAATGGTTGGGGCTTTTTCGTTGGCTCAACCGGAACAGGCGCCATGCTGTGGGGGTATCTCCTGATGTTCCCGCTCTCCCACCAGATTGGCACCATATAGCGGGGTAGAAATATGGACTGGTCCTTGGCATAAACCTTGGGTTAAAGCGGATACCTAACTCTATCCCTCCTTCATGTCTGCCAGTAAAGTACATGTAGTAGTCCAAATGCGGCCATGAATAAAATTAAATATTCATGACATGAGCGCTCTGAACATCAAATTCAATTGAAATCAGTAAGATTCTACATAGCGACTTATACAATTGGGGAGCATTGATGGGATATTAATTTATTAAAAAACCTGCCCCGATGTTAACAAGATAGTGAAGAGAGAGACTGAGTGAACAATATCTTAGTCACCTGCCAGTGGGATATCAGCGCAGCTCTTCGTTAAAAGATTAACTTTAATTGTGCACTAGTCAACATTTCCAGTAAATGATTTCCAGTAAAATCAATACTTTAACATCACATAAAGAATGAGTCAGTGGTAGGCTTGCACAATACTGGTCCTTGAACTTGTCAGACCCCAGTTGATATCATCCAGGAAGTAAAAAAAAAATGTGATAACCAAATCAAATTTTAATCTGTATTGAACATCATCATAAAAATCTGTAGGGATAATTTTAAATAACTTGATATTATGTTAATTGTGCGACATCGGGCAATTTGCACTCCAGGTCAAGCTGTAATCCCTGGACACTGCTGTCTGACTTGATGGCAGTGGGCAATGCACCGACACCTGGCTGGCTGCATGAGCTCTGGTTTGTTAATCCGGGTGCTTCGCTATGTCTTAATCTAGAATATCTTTTTAAACGATGATAACTGGTATATTTTCGACCCAAAGTTACCAAAATTATCATAATTTTAAGCTTATTGGTCCTTTCTTGGAATAGAAGGAATAGTAGAAGACCATTTACACATTTAACGTTATACCAAGGTAACGTTATGTATCTCTGTTATGTATATTTCAAATATTGTGGAATTTAGGTTGAGTTAGACTTAATTTTTTTATGTCCTTTACACTTTCACGGACTTCAAGTTTGAACTTTAGTGGAAAAGTGATAATAATTTATGGAGTTATCTTTTTCTTCAATACAATGTATGAATGTATACGTTTTGGTTGTAATTTCACAATTTTCTGGTTTATCATTTACAACAACAGTTGAACAAGGGGTCTGGTTATAACTTCCGCTGATATTGTTCGAGATTTCATTTATGTAGAACCCAGTTTTTAGGATGTTGAATGAGACTCCGGTAAGCTGGTATAGAAAAACTGGTTAGATTTTGGGTGGGGTGATTTCTGTTAAAAGAGACACACCAAGAACTCAATGTCCATATACTCTGCCATAGTAATCTAGCCCTCTGCCATTCTAACATATGCGGCTAGCTGCCCGGACAAAAATGCTATTTGAGCTGGAATAGGCAGAGCTGATCTCCTGGCAGATCAGAAATATGATTACACTCAAACTTTGTGGTGTCTGAAGTGGAATTTACTGCATTTTGACTTTTTCTGTCAACGATGTACATGACTAATGTATGACCCCGGAATTAACCCTACGATTCCTGCTGGGTGACACTAGAATTAACCCCATGGGCCCCACTGTCGATGAAGAGTGGTAGACAACGAAATGGAGTCCTAATCTCGGGGATACTAGCAAGCTCTTGCATCCTCCTTTTCGTAAGTATTTTGATTTTTTTTTTGTTCTCTCAGTAATTTGTATGTGTGACCGCATCTGTCATAGATTATATGCTGCGTCATTTTTCATTCATGTAGGATTTATTCGCCTGCACGAATAGGTATACATGTACAGTAGATGCCTGGCTCATCAGTCTCCGTACCGTAATCATACTCAGTATATTTACGCCCAATTTTTTTTTGTTAGCTAAAGGAGTGAACAAAATTTAATGTGATAATTTCAGTGTTTGTCATGGATTTAAATTGATTTTGCAGAATTTCTCTCTTTTTCTGGACATTAGCGGTCCGTGTATATTTTGTATAACTAGTGCATTTATATATATTGATATAATTATTGGATTGGCATGCAATAACATAATACAGATAGATTACTTGTTTATGTTTTCATTGGGGGATTCCCTGGAAAAACAAAGACAAGCTGAGAGACAGGCAGTTGATGATGCAATGTCCAGTCCGCTGTGGACTTACTGGGCTGATCACTGCTGGTGTACTTAAAATACAAATAAATTTGATAACCCCAAATTTCCAACCATAAAATCTGGGGGTTATCAAATTTAGTTCATGTAGAATAAGTAGTTCAGAAAAAAGGTTCATTATTTCTTTGTTATTTTAATGATTTTAGAGGGTGATCAAATTTATTAGCACCACTGATTGAATTTTGTTCCCAAAATTGGGGGCGATTGAATATTATTAGGGGGATTGAATGATTAGAGGGATTACTGTGTTCAATAAAACCTTGACTAGCTTATAAATCACTACAATATTGATGTGTTACTCTATACAGTATGATCAATATATTTGTCTCTGGACAAAGGGTTAAGATAATTACTGAGTTGTAATTAATTTAAAAAAAAAAAATCCTATTTAACAAATCGGTGTACCAGTTCAGTGTACAAAGATTCAGTGTTTTAAGACTGAAGACTGCTATATAATGGAGTTTTATAGTAACAGTGCATCTCTCAGTTTTCAAAGCGTTTGATTGGCCCATTCAAACTTTCAAACTGAAATTTGCAATTTTCATTGGTCTCTGTAGAAAAAATGGGAAGAAACTGCAGATTGTCTATTTATCCTCTCTGAAGGTTCATTTACCTCTTCTGAAGGGGATATTGATTATACTAAGAGTTGTGTTGGTTGTATATCTGTCTGTATTTTCGTTATCACTAACATGTTTGTTTCAGGATATTTTTGCTAAATTGGTGTGGGTTGGGGTAATGGTATAAAATCTATGAAGAGCTTCTCACACCTCGAGTGAGAGTGAGTTTAACAAATGTTCCAATTTCAGAAAATCATCACTGTGGTAAGACAAGATTTGTTGTTCTTTCCTGAAAAAAAAATATCACATTGCCATAACAATATATTTCTGTCCTATTCAATACTGTTAAAATGTTAATAATACTTTAACTGTCACATCGTATTAATTTTATCATTCCTAATAGCACGATTCGAGATAACAAGTTTCGTGATGGACAATTTAATTGATTTCAATGCACAATTAACTTTCACATGTAGTTTTTAACACATCTTGCTTTTATAAATATACTTTTTCAATTAACCTTGTACATGTATTGTGTGAAAACAATTGACCGTATTCACATTTACTCCTGTATGATGTAAGAATTTTTGTTTTATTCTGAGAATAAATGTATATCCTGTGGCAAATTGTCTCTCAAAGTTTGACCTCTCTTCAACATCTGTCGTAGGCGGGGTATAACGCGGGGTGTTGTAATCGTTCGAAAGCGGTGAAGGGGTCAGCCACCCCTGAAGTCATCAACTTGGACACAGAATCCAACGTAAACGTGCCGGGACGACAACTTTTTCAACTAAGTGATTTGGAAGAATCGGGAACTGCAACAAAGCCTTGTCGTCAATGTTCGGGTAAGTTATTTCCAGGCTTGCGCCCATCTAATGAATGTTCAAGCATCCAAAGTGGGTTTTCACAATGCCAAATTATCCAATCAGATTCTGTTGCTGCAACTTCCTGTTTTGTCAATTTTGGCCATATTAAAGAGGTAGTAGTGTGATTTTATTGGTTCGGATAAACTGAACAGCATGATCACTTTAACATTTGCCAGAAGATTTTCAAGTCGTTTGTATTTCTTTTTTGGGACAAATAATATCAGATTCTTCAATTTGGTCTAGTGTACAACATTAAAATGGGAAATGACTTAGAAGATGTCAGATAACGTGACTATGTGTCTATGATGCCACGTTAGAAGCCGTCATAGTGTAATTAAATTTCTAAGATTGAGTATGATGTTGCAAAGCATCACGCCCGGAATGCCAATGCATGTTTTGTGAGGTCATCTCGGGCACTGGAGCCAAGTGCAGGTGCTGTCACGTTTTTCAGAGCATGTCAGAAGTGTGATTTCAATGCCCGTGATATTAAAAAATGAGGTCACAGAAAAACGTTCGCCATGATCTCAACTACTAAATAACTTTCATCGAAATATGTTATTTGCTGAATATTACATTACTACCTCTTTAACCAATCAGCTGACAGAACTAGAACTCCCAGTTTATCGTCTAGTCATATAGTGCAAGCCTCACATTTAGGGATGAATCAGTGCATCAGTGGTTTTAATCTTGAATCTCTTCAAAAAGTTTGAATGGTCAATTCAAACTTTCAAAAACATACCAAGTGATTTCATTGGCTTGTGCAGAGGAAATGAGAAATAAATTAAACCCAGGCCTTCATTTGCCTCCTATATTTCCTATATTTTTTAGGCGTTCCTATATTTTCCTATATTTTACTCAATTAAAACCTCCTATATTTCCTGTATTTTGAATTTTTCTCATGAAAACTTTCACCAATGCTCTGAAATGAGTCGAATTGGCATGAGGAAATACATTTCGGAAAAATAATTCAGCCTCCCTTCCCTCGACAAATATGAAGACATTTCAATCACTCTTTGTTAAACCAAGCAGCGTATCAGAAAACGTGTCTCCTCAATCACCGTCACCACTATGACCGCATTCAGTGAAAATAATTTGATAAAACACCAGAAAATTACCAAGTTTTGAACATACAATGTACAATGTAGTAGTGACCTGCCTTAATTTCCTATATTTTATTAAGAAATTATATAAAATAATAATATTAATAATATTATTATATTTTATTTTTCCAAATATCCTCCTATATTTTCACTGTGAGCCACTTGCAGCCCACTGCCACTTGTGAGCCACTGTGAGTCACTTGTGAGCCACTGTGAGCCACTTGTGAGCCACTGTGAGCCACTTGCAATCGTATGGTAATCACTTTAATAATTCGCCTGTATAATGAAATTCAAAAATCATCATTTTTTCCCCCTCCATTGAAAAGAATTAGAATTCGCACAATTTTGCGAGTGGGTTGAAAAAATATTTCGAACACTGCAGATTTTTTATCTCTGAAAAAAAAAACAAGAACTGATGTTGGCCCCTTATTGTTCCTTCTATAGTTTCTGAAGTGGAAAATCAAGTAATTGATCTTAGTACATTAAGTGTACATGTGAAAACATCTGATTGGTCAATGTCAAGTTTCAAAAAGCAATCCTGGCATTTAATTGGCTGTAAAGCAATTCTTCAAAACGGAATTTGCCAAGAGAACAATTACAAAGTTGAACATTGCTGTTTTGTGTTTATTAGATCCTCAGTTGATTATCGATCGTTTAGTATCTTGTACATTCTATACTGCGTAAGAATTGTGGCAAATTTCCTGACCATGAGCGAGGAAAAGTTGCCATGGTCAAGACCGGGATTTATCGCAAATACACCCATGAAGAATGGTGAATCTGTAAAATTATGCCACATATCGCTCATAGATAATTATCATTATCAAAACCTAATCTAGAATGAGGAAAATCAGTATGCAAATCTGTCGCTTTCATCTGCTACTGTGTTTGTTTACAATCACAAAGACCCACCTGAACCAATCAAAACTTGTATAACTTAAGGAAGTTCAAAACAATCTGAAATTTTTTTCTTATATTTTAACAAGAGGTTGAACAACCCTTCAACATTCAATATAAAGGATAAAATTCAGGGGTCACTAGGCTCAATTTTGCATAATCCAGGAATTTATATGGTGTTCTAAAACCATGGTCTTCAGGCAAATTTACCCTGATTTCGCTAATTCCGTTTCCTTGCAGCGTTATTTCGTTGTCGTATTGCCTCAAAATTTGGAGGCAGTGACACATTATGCAATTCAGAACTTCTTTCACAACTGTTCTCTTAAAAGCTCACATTTTCCTTTTCCATTAAATGTCCTTTGAATATCGATGTTTTGGTAGATGTGCAGAAACATGCGCAAAAGTCGTCTGGAGCCTTCTTAAATAATGTGTAATTATGATATAGGTCAGGCAATATGAAATGGGTCACTATTTGTGTGTGCATATGCATTTTCTGTTTTGCAGGTCATTTGAGAGTGACACCCAGTAAAGCGACGATGTTGGGAGGAGAGAAAATAACATTGACTGGTGCCTGTTTGCCGCAGTGCATCCGTGATACTGTGATAAAAGCTAGATTTCGTGAATGGAACGTTAATTTCACTTGTACTGTGACACGCCTGGATAGAGCTGAATGTATAGTGCCATTTGTGTTCCGAACAGGGGAGGTTACTCTTAGTGTAGAACGAACACTTTTGAACTCTAGTGATGTTTTGAAGGATGCAACGGCACAGTTTTCCATTTGTGAGTATATTGCTTTTCTCTTTATCCAGGATTTGTACATCACTATCTCAATCTGTAAAAAACTTGAAGGATAATTTTTTATCCCACGGCTGGGAAAAGTATTGGAAAATTCAACTTCGTGAAAAGTCCTGGAAATCAAGGTACATGTAACCCTACTATTTGGTCTGACCTAATCTGTCCAGGCCCGTGGAGGGTGGAGGAGCATTTCAGCCACCCCCTCCTCTCCCCCCCCCCCCCACCTCTAAATACACATTTTGTACCCCTTGAGCTAGGGGACTGAAACTTACCACTTACCACATTACACCTTTTGGTCAGGATCTAACAGAAAATGTAAAAATAAATCCAAAATGGCCACTTTGATGACATCACAATGACGTCATTTTCCAAAAAGGCATTTTTTGTTCTATTTTTCGAATTTTTTGTTTTATGTGTTTTCTTTGAAAAACTGGATCAATTAGTGAACAACGATATCATTAGAAATAAACTAGTTTTGCCTACTTATCCTCTCAGAAAAGCAGGAAGGAAATTTGTAGAAAACTGACGAAAACATTGCTACTCCACATGGCCGTCATTTTGAATTTACTCATGATAATCTGTTCGGGGGTTCTACAAATAGGCTCAAAATGAACATGAAGGTGGCTTTTTATATTCCCACTGAAAAGGCGAATGTATTATCTGATGGCGATTTCCGTCTGGTCCGTGTAACACTTTACAATTCAGCTTTCCATCTCACAAAATTGAATGTAGGAAAAGCTGGAAAAGATGCAAGCTCTCCCGTCTCTCCCATCAGCCAACTGTGTGATAAATTAGTAAATAATATTTTGATGAAAATAGTTTTTGCCCACTTTCCCTCGCAGAAAAGCAAGAATACTTACGAAAACTTCACTTTTCTGATACCCCAAAGGCCATGATTTCGAATTTACCCATGATACTCTGCTAGGGGGCAATCTTAATAAATTAATATCCAATCAATGATTCCCAATCGTATATTTCGCTGTGCAGGATTTTACTGATTTCAATTGAATTTGGTGTTCCTAGCCCCAAGATCATGAATATTTAATTGTCTCCCCCAACTATGTTGGGGGGAGACATCTACATGTAGTGTTTGTGCTGTCTGTCTGTCTGGATGTCTGTCCGTCCCCTTGCCTTGTCTGCAAGATATCTTGAGAACTATTGGATGGAATTTCACCAAACTTGGATGGAAGCTTCATTGGGATAGTCCCCTCATTTGATTAGGTTTTGGTGTGTGTGCATGCATTCATCCGTGTCCGGTGTCCGTCTGTCTGTCCATCTACTTGTGCATGTTTATACAGGCCTTGTCTGCAAGATATCTTGAGAACTACTGGATGGAGTTCACCAAACTTGGATGAAAGCTTCAGTGGGATAGCCCCCTCATTTTATTAGGTTTTGGTGTGTGTGCGTGCATTCTCCGTGTTCGGTGTCCGTCCGTCCGTTCATCTACTTGTACATGTATATACAGGCCTTGTCTGCAAGATATGCAGAGAACTACTTGACGGAAGTTCACCAAACTTGGATGGAAGATTTATTGGGATAGCCCTCTCATCTGATTAGGTTTTGGTTTGTGTGTGCATTCGTCCATGTCCGTCTGTCCATGTACTTGTACATGTATATGTATCAGGGGTTATTCTTGACAACAAATTTTCATCTACTCAATTTCTGAATTCAATAAAACTCAATTTTTTTCGCGCGCGCCTTTGGCGCGCTAAATAATGCCTAAAACTAAATTTTTCCCGATTTTCATCGAATGAAGTATGAAAACTCAATTTTTCCCAATTTTCATCGAATGAAGTGCGAAAACTCAATTTTTAGTGCCTTTTCATCTTAGAAATAGGAAGAATCGATCATTCAGTAGTTTTAGTCCGAGCTTAATGCAGGTGTCGAGCGAACCACTCCCGGGGTTTGGTGGGACTAATGGAATTTACACATGAATGCCTGCATAAACAATGGAATCCCACCAAGCCCCACCCAGTCAGTTGTATGGCCAGCATTTTGGTTGGCTTTCAGAAAAATAAAAATAAAATGCGCCCTCCATCACGTTTTTTTCCACTCCCTCTACAACATTGTGTTGTTGTTGTTGCGCAGCAATACCGAACCGACGTGTTGTGAAAATCAAAGTTTTTGTCTCGCATTTTCGATTACATAATCTATTACAAAATCTATTCATAGAGACACTTTACATTTCTTGACATTTGGCAGCTCTACATATATCATTCCGCCTACTTTCACTTTCAGCGACGTGCAAATGCCTGCGTCTGACTCTCCCCATTTACTGGAGTTTATTATTGATCATCGACGAGGAGTCAACTGTATGAATGTCTCCATGCATAGATCTTTATTCAGTTCTTTATTTTTCTAAGTTCAGTTTTTCAGCATTTTAAATCCCAATCCTTGACATTTCACCTGTACATTCACATCAACTCTGGAACGATATGTTCGCAACCGCAGCACCTCCATCAGTCTCAGACGAGTTCTTCTGTCTGTGGTATTCATGGCGGGAACTGTCGTCGATAAGGTAAACACCACATGACCACACCACATCCTGGTACCCGGAGTCGGAAATCGCCAACCCCAGTTTCCCCTCATAAAGAAATACAGGCGAGGGTTCCCCACATACACCGCATGCAAAGTGGAACAAAACATATGCTGTGCGTATAACAACAACAATGCACATATCGCTCTTCCGCCACGTGAGTGCAGTCTTTTCTTTCTTCTCGCGAGCTGTATTATCTTTGCATTTCGTTACAGAAACTCAATTTTATTGAAGGAAACTCAATTTTATTGAAGGAAACTCAATTTTATTGAAGGAAACTCAATTTTTTCGCACGCCGTATACTCAATTTCCAAAAAACGTCAAAACTCAATTCTTATTTGTTTTTCATCGGGGTTACCCCGATGAAAAACTGTCAAGAAAAACCCCTGATGTATATACAGGCCCTTTCTGCAAGATATCTGAAGAGCCACTGGACAGAATTTCACCAAACTTGGATGGAAGGTTCATTGGGATAGCCCCCTCATTTGATTAGGTTTGGGTGTGTGTGTGCATTTATCCATTTCCATCGTCCGTCCGTCCATCTAATTGTTCATGAATATATACAGACCTTGTCTGCAAGATATCTGGAGAACTACTCGACGGAATTTCACCAAACTTGGATGGAAGCTTCATTGGGATAGCTCCTCGTCTGATTAGGTTTGGTGTGTGTGTGTGCGAGCGTTCGTTCGTGTCCATCCGTCCGTCCGTCCATCCGTCCATCTACTTGTACATGTATATACAAGCCTTGTCTGCAAGATACTGGAGAACTACCCCACTACCCCGTCAAACTTGGGTGGAAGCTTTATTGCAATGGGCTCATCTGATTAGGTTTCGGTATGCATGTATGCGTTCGTCTGGGTATGTTGTCTGTCTGCCTGTCCATCTACTTATACATGTATAGACAAGCCTTGTCTGTAAGATATCCGGAGAACTACTGGACGGAACTTCACCAAACTTGGAAGGAATCTTCATCGTGATGGATTCTGGTGAACTTCACCAGACTTGGATGGAATCTTTATTGGAAATGCCTCCGCATCTTATTATGTTTTGGTGTGTGCACGTTTTTGGGGTTCATCCATCTGTCTACTTGTACATGTATAGACAAGCCTTGTCTGTAAAATATCTAAAGAACTACTGGATGGAATTTCCCCGAACTTGGATGGCAGCTTTATCGTGATGGCCTCCTCATCTGATTAGGTTTTGGTTTGTTTGCGTGCATCCATCTGTTTCTGATGTCCAGCTTTGTTACATGTATGTACAGGACTACTCTTCTCTACAAGATATGTGGAGAACTACTGGATGAAATTTCACCAAACTTGGCTGGAAGCTTCATTGAAATGGCCTTATGATCTAATTAGGTTTTGGTGTGAGCTAGTGCTTGCATGGGTCCATGCAAAATGTGCTTATCTGTCTGTCCAATTTTTGTTCACTTCATATCTTGGAAACTACTGAAGGCAGATGCATGAAACTTCTATACGGTACAGCATGTATACTATAGGTGTGGCTCTTGTATGTTTTGCATCTTTCCTATAATGTGATCAGTTTCGAAATAGTTGATGCTTCACAATTACATGTATTTCACATTGGTTGGACGCTGTAGATGTCGGCAATCCACTCATTGCTATATAAATCCCGACTCCTCACTGGGTTACTGCAACAATGAAAATCGCCTATTTGTAATTGATATTTTTAGATGCACAGCTTTGTTTAGGATACTTATTGCTACATTCATTTTATAGCACTTTCCCTCAAATTATGTGCCCACTCAATGCAAGGTGGGAGGTTGGGGGAGACGTATGTATTTGCTTAAAAAAACAACCAGCATAGGCTTCATGCCGGAGCGGCAACTCAAGGGTCAAAGCGGAACCTCTAGTAGTCTTATGACATCACAGCCACATTTTAACTACTTTACTTGCAGTCGGGGAGCGGAGATAGGGTCAGCGTCTCCACTTTAACCCAACGTTTATGCCAAAGATCAGTCTATAATTCTTCCCTGCATTAGGCCTTTTTTTTTTTATTAATTGGTTTACGGATTTTTCTGGCAAAAATGTCCAGGTGGAGGATGGAAAAAAATAAAAATAAAATCAAGCCTCCACACTTATTTATTTTTACTTTCTGACAAACTTCTTAGACACGAGAGGGCGGTAAAAAAATGATATGTCAAATCCAGGTAATAGCCAGTGTAATAATTACAAGACATTTACCAAAAGATCAATGACGGACGTTTCCTTCAACCAAGCGACAATATCAGTCGCTTTGCGTGAAACCAACACTTCAATAGGGGTGTTGACAGGACAAGTCATGTTTCCTGCTGTTATTTTGGACAGACAGGCCGGCAGATATGTCGTCAGTTGTCACTGATCTCCTTCAAGACCAAGTCCCCCACCGTCCCAGCAGTTACTGGACCGACAAAGCCCTTGAAAAGGACGGTCGCGTCCTGTCTAAGAGTCAGTGAAAACCACCGCGAGGCCGAACCCGCCATCTTGGCTTCAAACACTGCGCCGTTGAAATGATGTCATGTCTGGTCCCCGAACTACAGCCGAAGGTAACATGGAAGTCGGAAACCACCACCACTGTAACCAAGGGAAGTAACCCGCCTCCAAGACCAAGATGTCTGCAGAGTGTTGTTGAACTCGTGCGAACTCGAGCGTGAAGAATTTATATAAGATGTTTTACCCACAGCAAGTATTAAAATGAGACCAATATTGCGAATTTTATGTTTTTATTCTTCCGACAGAGAGGTCAGCAAATGTGACACATCGGCGGATACGATAGAAATAAAAAAAAAATCGAAAATCCAATTTTATTTTTATTTCACTTTTGGCAAAATGAAGGTCGGCGGATCCGTAAACCAATCAATAAAAAAAAAAAGGCCTTATGGGTGCCAACCTGGCGAGAGCTCTGCAACATTGGAAGATACCCCACCAGTGTGGCATCGGTTGAGCCAACCAAAGAGCACCTACCATTATGTTCCCTTCAAAGAACTATGAAGAGTTCCTGGGATTGGTTGACACTCGCATTACTGCAAGTCGGTTAGATCCCACAAGTGACATATCCAAATGGGAGAGCAGATAGGATTTAATTTTAATTAGATTGGCGCGGGGGGTGGGGGTCTGCAAATAGGGTTAAAATGACCCCAATATAAATATACAAATTCACAGGAGTGTGAGCTCTCAATTTTTTGTTGTTCTGGAGATACATGTCCAGTAGGGAGTTTGGTAGGGGGGGTCATTCCCCCCCCCTCCCTCGGGTGGTGCTTAGTTGGTTCATCTCGACGTAGCTGAAATATTGTTGAAAGTGACGTTAAATATTATTCACTCACTCACTCACTCCCTCCAGACATTCTATATTTACAGATTGTATTTCTCAAAGACCAGTCGTGTAGTAAATCTATAAAACTAGCACGAGTAAAATGGGATGTAAAGACGATAGTTTCTTTGAAGATGTAATTGAACTGACTATAATATTCTGTTTTTCCATATCACGGATTTTGTTGGTAAATATTAATGACATCAAATTTAGATACACCAACAGAGTCCTGGATTTTGAAGAGGCAACTGAGACCACATTGGTCATGTATGTTTTTTTAGAAACCCAGCCCAACTGCTGCAGTGAGCTGTGTTTACGTAAATATCATGAACGAGTGAATCGTTGCTGTCTAAAATATGTAATCAGAATCTGAGCATTGATTTCGAAATATCGAATTTGAATGGTAGCCTACCTAGCTCTGATCAACAGGCATCGTTTGTCCATCCGTAATCATTTTTCCCGGTCTCTCATATCTTGACTACTACTGAAGGCAGGTCGTCAAAACTGCTGTCCAATTTAGAATGTAATCTGTAGATGTTCCTTTTGTATGTTTCGTTGGTCAGGTCCTCGTCTGTCTGTCTGTCCGTCCACTTTTCTGTCAATCTGTATCATGGTTTAATTTCAGCATTACGTATTTATGGGCCTTGTGGTAATTTTCTAAAATCTAGTGGTGGTCAAATCAATTACATAAATAATTTTTCTGTAAGCAGAAATGTTTTCTTTCCATTCTACTTCCAAAATATTTATGGAATGTTGCAAGCATTCTACCTGATGTCATAAATCTACATATTACATGCACCAAAAAAAAATTTCTGCAGGTGGACAGGGGAGATAACCACAAAGGGAATTGAGTTGTATGATGCACTGGGAAATGTACTTGCAGTGCAAGTTTAAATCTACAATTTATAAAATATCCACAGCTGTTTCTGCTTGTGAATTACCATAAATTTATCAATTACTCAGTTGGTTTTATTATGATTCAGTTGTAATTTGTGAAATTTCCACATCTTGGGAACACTTATAAATAGTAGTTTGGTATCCGTTTGGGCCACTGTCAGCCGTGAACCTTGTAGATAGATCTACGTTTAAAGAATACAGAGGCTTTATTTTTAAATGATACACTGAATACATGATCAGTGTGACTAACATCACAGGACCTACAAAGTAGAGTTTGATATGATTTAAGTGTGTACCTTGACAGGAGACGGTCGAGAGATGACTTGGAGGCCCTCTATCCAGAAATAACCTGAAATCCTTTCAAAATTTTGAGGTTTATAGGTCACCTAAGTAGGTCAGCTCAGAACTTGCTGGTACAGTCTCCTAATGCATGTTCATGCCAAAAATCAAGGTTCTATAAATGTCAACGTTTCTGCTTATTTTGCCGACGAAAGGATTCGGATGGACTTACTGACTGACTCACTCATTACCGGACGATTTGCAAATGAGAGCCTACTTCGTAGGAAAAGCCAATGTTTACTTGTTATATCTTCTGAATAAACGTATGAAACTTCAAGATGTGTTTAGGTGTGCATGAAATGAATCTATCCAACTTGATAACGAAAGTAATTTGTATAACATGTACAACAACAATAAGTTGTATTACATCAACAACAAAATATGTCCTCGCCCCCGGTAAATGATAGATATTGGGATTTGCACAAAGCCCCAGCGGACGAAAAACTATGGACAAAAGCCCCAATGGACAAAAGCCCCAATGGACAAAAGCCCCATCCAACATTTAGTTTCAGGCCAGGGCAATAAAATCGTAACTTTACCAATTTACCAATGTATACCCCTGGACATAGTAGGGGGTATACTGGATTCCGTTTGTCCATCCATCCGTTTGTCTGTGTGTGTCAGTACATCAATCTGTTCACTCGTCTGAAATTCGTTTCCGGGCAATAACTTCAGCACCGTTCAGCAGATTCTTCTCAAATTTGGTATGCATATACCATGCCCTGAGGTGTCGCCTGGGATTGCATTTCGACCACTTTCGCCAATAGGTGGCCCTATATGCATTTCCGTGCAATAATTTGAGAACCTTCCATCGGATTCTTTTCAAATTTGGTATGTACATGTATGTACCATGCAACGAGATGTTGCTTGGGATGGACTGTTAAGGGGCTGAGGGGTTGTAGCACCTCTGGTGCCTCATGTTTTAACTTAAATATGCTTTTACGCCTTTGTTTTTCAGATTATCGATAGCTGAGTTAAAGTTACAGTCATTCTTGATAATTAAGAGCAATTGATAATTGATGAGTGTCAGTCAGGATAGTATATTGGTTGACGATATAAGCTTTTCTGTTATCCTCTCGCAGAGATGCCACTGGCTTACTTTCTCTGAATCTCATAAATGTAGATGTCTGGGACATATACCACACTGTGTGAGAGATTGTCTCTCATCTGCCTTTTTTTCACGACTGATTCTTTCAACTCTTTGTAGGCTGCATACTCTGATATCGGAGAAAACATATAATGACATGACAGATATCACAGTATAGATTTCGGGTTTGGCACATACTATGTGTATATTTATTTATTGGTTGGCTGGTTGGTTCGTTCATTTATTGGTTCAATCACTCGTTTATTGGTTCATTGGTTGGTTGGTTCATTTGTTGTTTTTTTGGTTCATTCATTTTCGACAATGTCCTGTAAAACTATTCTGAAGATTAAAATCTTTGAACATCTGCATATTAGTTACATTTAGCACAAAAAATACAGGTGGATGCCATCACAGTGACGCCAGCTGTAGTGAATCAGTGCTGGCATATCACCTGTACATTCATCTTTTCCTACTGAGAACTTTCAAGAAATGCCGAAACCTGTATCCTCTATTCATAAATGTGGGTTACAAATCACAGAGTATTAAGGGAAGGAACCCTGATACGTATCCGCTACCATTGAGCCCATAGCTATGGGGAAAACACAATTTTTCATCCCTCATGCCAGCATTGATATCAACATCAGAGTGTATATTTCCCCATCTGCCCTCAAATATTATGAAAATATTGACTTGTTTTGAGGGGAATATGCAGTTTTGTTGCTCCGAGGATGTGCAAATTGCCAGAGCCGCAGGCGAGAGCAATATGCGCAGACGAGGGGCAACAAAACTGCATATTCCCCTCACAACAAGGCAATAATTTCATTATTAAATTTATCAACTTAATTCTGTGCTAATCTATTATCCCTCGAGCAAAATATTGTTTTATGTTTTATTTTGCAAGAACGCAATCCTTTCGAGTTAGTTGTTTTCAGTGGGCAATCGGCTGCAACATAATTTATCATGCATGAGATTTCACTGATTCGGAGCTGCCTCGCTACTATCATGTAAATCTCGCAATGCACATATAATTTGGTTGATGACACTTGTTAGTTACTCCAATAATGTGCTTGGGTATGATTCTACTTACAATTAGATGGGGCAAATATTTATTTATTTCTGCTGTATTCTGCAGCTAAAATGAGCTCGGCGAACTGCTTCGTGATCGACAGTTTGTAGCACCAGCGAGAGAACGGGGCGACCTCTGTTGTAATTTTCTCCCTTTGGTGTATATTCCATGGGGGGTGGGGGGGAATATAAGTTACAGTTTCACCGGGCAATATACACCCACGTAACCGGGGAATATGCAGTTATATCTCATTACAATATGGAGACACTCTAATAAATATAATAATATACCATTCTTACTTCAGTTTGTGTCATTTCAACTATAGGCTAGCTGCTGTACATGTAGTTGCAATGTTGAAAGCTGACTTTCTGATACAATGTTGTAAGGTTGCCCGGGAGACTATGAGTAAATGTAAACAATATATCGGTTTTGTTACAGTTGTGGAGCAAGCTGTGGCACACAAACGGGCAATTACAAGGCTGTGTATATGTAGTTGCAGTAAGAACTGTTGTATGACACTTAGCATATTTCTGCCATTTTGCCAGTTTTTAAGTTTCTCCCTGTGTATCAAGCATAGGAAAACTGTGACGAGTACCACCCATGATCACTGGAGCATGAAATCAACTGTTTGATGAAGATATCAGGCACTCACCATAGTAAAAATTGTTTCTGGGCATTGAAACACATGTATATTTGATCGAGGGCCAAGGTTGCAGCTGTGCATGATTTGATTTGAAAATGTGTATCATCCAACATCTCACAATTGATGTTTGATTTCATGTGCTCTGTTTTCCATTTCAGCTAATATGAATCAATATACGCCCAAAGTCATACGGCAGAATCCGTCTGATTGGAAAGTTGGCAGATCGGTCGAGATCAGTTGGGAGCGTTCAGAATTTCCGTCCAATATAACATTAATAGTGAGAGGTTATAAGGTAAGTCTCGCACATTAATATTTGAGGATTATTTTAGTTCAACTGATAAATACATGGTGAATGATAACTGCATTATGTATATAGGATCTGTCATTATTTTAATCTGCTGCCAGAATAAGTGGGGGGAGGAGAGGGGAGGGCGTACATCCGATTCTGTGCTGCATAACAACGTTGACTCCCAGAGCTGCTTATAATTACCAAAGTAAGGAAAGGAGGCTAATGCAGGTTTGTACCAGGGTTAATTAGCGATTAATTTATTAGGTAAATTGCTTACGGTAATTCCCCTAATAATTCGATCACCGGAAGTGCAGCAAAAATGGCTTAGATCTGGTAATATTCTTGATGACACCAGCTACAAAGTGTCCCATTTGGTCATTATATGACTTTTCTTCAGTGTAAATGAAGAATGGGAATGTTAATTTTCTCTGTGTTTGAATAACAGGGTTGAAAATTGAACTTCCTGTGATTGAATTATTAGGGGAATTACCGTAAATTGTAAATTGCTTCAAGGCAGGCTGATTGTCATACAGAATTGTCCTTATTTTTCGAGGTATAAGGCTTATTAATGTTTGTTGCCTTTTTGACATCTTCATATACTACATGTATTCAGGGCTTCGTGTTTAGAATTAGTGCGAGAGCTAAAAATAGCTCACGTCAAAATATTTAGGAGAGGGTATTTAAATGTCACGCGAGTGATTGTAATATAATAAAATATAAAATGTGACATTTAACGTGAGCTAAAAATCACTCTCGTGATTTGAATTTATGCGAGTGTTTGTGTGCAGGTGAGCTATCACTCGCGCTAAAAACGAAGCCCTGTATTATGACAGACTGCAAGTCAGCGGTATTGGCTGCATGATCACGGTAATTCCTCTAAAAAATTGATAACTCTATCGGAAATCGATCACCCACAATTTTTGGATAAAAATACAATCGAAAGTTGTAATAATTTAATCACCCTCGATTTTCAGTAGATCCTGTTTGTACAAAAAATTATCACACTCACGATGGATGATGTGCTCTTGTTGACTTTCGGGAATTGTCACTTCTCAATCATTCACTTCCAGTAACTCGATTTATTAGGAGAATTACCATATGTCAGTATTTACTGCTGTGTCAAAGAAGCATTGTTTTTAATCCCACGGCAGAAATTATGGGGTGGGATAAACACGTAGACAATGGTATTAGTGAAGCTATGAATGGGCACCCTGGGTGTGTGAATCTCTGCTACATGTATGTTAAATTTGACAAATTTATGGTGTGCTAATTGGCATCAGGGTGTGCAAATCACTCCTGCACACCAATGACAACCCTCTGGCAAACACACTGACGTAGACATCTGTATACCCAGCATTCAATGGTCCATATAGGTATGTTTGTCTTTGAAGATTTGTCTGGTTGTCTATAGTTCAGCCAGGATAATGATCCATCTAGGTCTGTTTGTCTTTGAAGATTTGTCTGGTTGTCTATAGTTCAGCCAGGATAATGATCCATCTAGGTCTGTTTGTCTTTGAAGATTTGTTTGGTTGTCTATAGTTCAGCCAGGATAATGATCCATCTAGGCCTGTTTGTCTTTGAAGATTTGTCTGGTTGTCTAGTTCAGCCAGGATAATGATACATCTAGGTATGTTTGTCTTTGAAGATTTGTCTGGTTGTCTATAGTTCAGCCAGGATAATGATACATCTAGGTCTGTTTGTCTTTGAAGATTTGTCTGGTTGTCTATAGTTCAGCCAGGATAATGATACATCTAGGTCTGTTTGTCTTTGAAGATTTGTCTGGTTGTCTATAGTTCAGCCAGGATAATGATACATCTAGGCCTGTTTGTCTTTGAAGATTTGTCTAGTTCAGGATAATGATCCATCTAGGTCTGTTTGTCTTTGAAGATTTGTCTGGTTGTCTAGTTCAGGATACCTTACTCTAACACAGTCTCTTTGTCATTTCAGTCTGATCCTCGATCATGGGAAGAGCTGTCCAACATCGAAATTATTCGAAAACCGGAGAACAGCGAAATTAATCAAGAAAAAAAAACTTTCCCCTTCATACTTCCTTCACATCTCTCATACACGACGGCCGTTGTTCAACTATGTGAGGCTGGAACGTAAGTGTTTTTTCTCCCGAAGTGACTGGTCTCTGAAGGCCCATTTCCACAGCACGCGTTTTCGCAGCGATAACCACATCTGAAAAATAGCCCTCATGTTATTCAATGGTGTAGTACTCACAGCAAGCGTCAGTCGTGGCGACATCAGAACCACATTTTTGATACGCGACAAAATTAGAACCAGGTTATTTCAACGCGTTGTCGCTGAACTATCGACCAATCGGAGGGGATAGAAATCGTTGGCCCGGCTAGGTTGAGGGGAACCCATTCCTTTGAATGGCTGGAATGGCGAGAGTGTCGCTGTCATAACGCATGCTGTGGAAATGCGCCAAACTGCAAAAGGTTGTGGTATGCAGTTGTGGTTGTCGCGACGCGTGCTGTGGAAATGGGCCTTTATAGTCGGCTGACCAAATGAGCAAAATAACACTTAGCATGGCATTTTCTTGTCAGAAGCTGGCATGTGTGCTGGATGTCTAGAGAATATCATACTCAACAACGTAGGGGTGGATGCCCATGCATCTAAAAATTGTGTGTTTCGGACATAAGTGGTCAGTTTTGACCAAATTTGTGGTTTATTAACTGTTACGCTGCTGACTTCTTCTTTACGGTGCACTGCAAAAGTTCCCATTTTTACGATGTATTACACTATTACACCCGGGTTTTATGAGCGAAAATATCATTCATAGATGCGTGTCAAGATTTGCCTCACGTAGCAGCTGGTCCATAATGGTTCGGTCAACGTTTATTTGATTTCATTTTATGCCGAAATATATAAAATTGTCAGCGTAAATAAAATTTATTGGAAGAGACTGCAGTATTTTTGGTATAATTGCGGTCGGAAATGGCGAATTATGAAGAATTACAGCGGAAAATCTTGGTTTTTCAGCTGCCTTTCTCCCGGGTCTTTTCCAACTTTTCGTCCGCCATTTGTAGCGTGTGACGTCTCATTGGAAAGGGAATTCCTTATAGTTTCTGATTAGAGCCTTGAATTCGTCCGATGGCCAATCAAACAGACGATAACATCGAAAATAGGCAAGAGGTCTTTCCCCGTTTCTCTTGGTAACGCTACCAGACGACCGAGATATCGGTTCCGTGATTGGATAGCGTGGTCTCGTGACCTAAACATCGAAGCGATCATTGGCCAGAGACCTTCAACTGGGTCAAGTTGATCTAGAGAAGACGCCATTTTTTCTGTAATCGCCAAGAATTACGTGACGTTCAGGTCGACAGAAATGTAAAAATAAACTTCGTTGCGATGATTTCATGGTAATCCGCACTATGGAAATATAAAATGAGCTTCTGTACTTCAACTATACCAAAGAATCATATATTTTGCAAGGGTTTTCTGTAAGTATTTTATATTTTCTGAGCGGCTTCTTGACAATGTTTTATGGAAAATCGCGGTATTTTTTATTATTTTTTTTTTTTTATTTCTTCCTCCCGACTTCGTTATTCCGAGACAGAGTATGAAGTTTACATCCAGGAAATCAAGACAGACTTAGCTAACAATATATGTATGGTTTGTATTAGGTTTCATGCATGGTAAATTTGAAAATATCGATTTTAGACAATGGTACGCGAAGACCGACAAGTTCAGGGCCCCTCTCCCGGGCCCACCGCAGTCTACGCTGTGGCCACTCTACCGGGCCCGCCGCAGCGTAACAGTTAATCTACAAAACTCATGCAGGCTTTAAGATACTGTAACACATCCTGGTATATTGTTGATGGATTGTGCACAATTACTCGTTACGTGTTTAAACTCATGTCATAAAACATAAGAGATATTAAACATAAAAACATGTTTTTCCAATTTTGATCTTCATTTACATCACACTTTCTCAGGTTGTTTTCTATAATAGGCATTATTCTTAGCTCACTGAGCCAATTTATCAAAACCTAGGGATCTCTATGCATAACCTAATATATTATACCCAACTTGAATCTAATCACGTATCCCTAAGATAAGATTTTATGATCAAAATCAAAATGGCTGCCATATGTGGGCATTCTGAAAATCACATTTTTTCATTTTGCTCGTATAGCTCAAAGTATTATTCTTAGCTCAATATGCAAATTTATCAAAACTGAGAGATCTCTTATCATAGCATAACATCTTATGCCACTCAATGCCAGTTGGTCAGGGAAATTTTGAATCTGCAAGGGATCAAAATCCTGAATTCTAGAACACTTGTGTCAATAACATCTAGATAACTGTGCATTTATTACAGCACGGTTTTAGCACGGTTATGTGAAATTAACACCCGTCCAGTGCAGGTCGCAGGTATTCATTGGGAGATTCCATTTCACAAGTCGGATGAACAAAGGGACATCTGCTTTCATACAAGTAACAATCGAATAAAACAAACAAATAAATTACAAGATGAAATTTCGTTCTCAAGATTAACTGTTGTTTCCATCATGAAATTGATTAATGAAGCGACCCATTTTTTTTTTATATTTTTTAGTTTTTTTTCAAGGAAGGATGCGGGCGGTTTTTTATCTTTTTTTTTTTTTTTTTTTACAAGCCGGGAAGACCATATATGTTTAAAATCAACTGCTTCTCCGATTGTGGCCTGAAGTGGGATGGAATCTCCGTCCTGCTTAGATTTTCCAATTGTACACGATATCGCGTCGTCGAAATCTGGGCATCGGGTGATACCGGTCACCTCGTTCAGGACCTCGATCACGGTGGCACTTGGGCTAACCTGTATTATTGTCCAGTCCTTCAGCATGTTAACCGCCCCACATTCTCGACATTCAGCAATGTATGCTGAAACCAGCATTGTGAAAACGGATAAAAAATGCGGTAAAAATACAATCACAAATTTCATTTCATTGGACCCATTTCCGATGAATTGTTTAAACGAGGCAAAGAGCATAATGAAAAGCATAACCGACGCTGGAACCGGAGACTAGGATGAAAATATTTCTTTAATTTACAGCCTTTCGTGTTGAAATGTGCACAATTTATGACGAAGATTTTAATAAATAATGTTATGATAAATAT
>JAVTVY010020576.1:0-73578 GCA_036873755.1 Hanleya hanleyi
ATTGAATAACTGACTGGAGAACTGATCCATGAATTGAATAACTGGCTGGAGAACTGTTCCATGAATTGAATAACTGACTGGAGAACTCATCCATGAATTCAATAACTGGCAGGAGAGCTGATCCATGAATTGAATAACTGGCCAGAGAACTGATCCATGAATTTGAACAACTGGCTGGAGAATCATCCATGAATTGAATAACTAGCCAGACAACTGATCCATGAATTGAATAACTGGTCAGAGAACTGATCCATGAATTGAATAACTGGCCAGAGAATTGATCAGTGAATTGAATAAGTGGCTGGAGAACTGATCCATGAATTGAATAATTGGCAGTAGATTGATCCATAAATTGAATCATTGGCAGGAGAACTGGTCCATGAATTGAATAACTGGCTGGAGAACTGATCCATGAATTGAATAATTGACTGGAGAACTGATCCATGAATTGAATAACTCGCTAGAGAACTGATTCATGAATTGAATAACTGGCTGGAGAACTGATCCATGAATTGAATAACTGGCCAGAGAACTGATCCATGAATCGAATAACTGGCTGAAGAACTGGGCCATGAATTGAATAACCTCTCTGGAGCATTGAGCCACAAATTGAATAACCGGCTTGAGAACTGATCCATGAATTGAATAACTGGCCAGAGAACTGATCCATGAATTGAATTAACTGGCCGGAGAACTGATCCATGAATTGAATAACTGGCCAGAGATCTGATCCTTGAATTGAATAAGTGGCTGGAGAACTGATCGAATAACTAGCCCGAGGACTGATCGATGAATTGAATAAATGGTCGGAGAACTGATCCACGAATTGAATAACTGGCTGGAGATCTGATCCATGAATTGGATAACTGGCAGGAGAACTGATCCATTAATTGAATAACTGGCCAGAGAACTGATCCATGAATTGAATAACTGGCAGGAGAACTGATCCATGAATTGAATAACTGGCTGGACACCTGATCCATGAATTGAATAACTGTCCGGAGAACTGATCCTTGAAGTGAATAACTGGCTGGAGAATGGATCCATGAATTGAATAACTGGCCAGAGAACTGATCTATGAATTGAATAACTGGGCTGGAGAACTGATCCATGAATTGAATCATTGACAGGAGAACTGATCCATGAATTTAATAATTGGCTGGAGACCTGATCCATCAATTGAATTGAAAGTACTGGTAACTGGAGGCTGTTTATTTACTTATGATTTTAATATGGCCGCCAGGCAGCTCAGGTATGAAAGCATACGGAAATGGGGTAAGAAACTGCTACAACAGTCTGTTACTTATTCAGTACTAAAACGGTTGACATTTCGCTCACTGTGATTACCTCATATTCAATTCTCCCTCTGGCACTGAAGAGCGGTATGCAGGGGAGAAGAGCAGGAACTATCAAACACAAACCAGATGACATCATAGTTCTTCTAGGTAAAACCAGCGCATGTGCGAAGCATATGAATAGACTTTAAACACAGTCTCTTGTAGAGTGATTCGGTGGCCGAATGGTTAGTGAGGTTCGGCTATTGTCATGAAGGTCGTGAGTTCGGGACCACTCAGGACAGACTGTAATTGCAGACTGTTAGTTGGAAATGGAGTGCTATCGTATCTTGCAGCCAACATGATCATGGATATTTGTTACACTCCCCACAGACATTACCTTGAAACCGGTTTCCCGTATTGGCCATAAAGGGAGCTAACCAGTACATTTAGAATAGGGGGTACATTTCAACCAGTATCTGATTGCTTCTCTCCTGTGTTCTCTTTTTCCAGCTTCCTGATCAAACAATCGTGAAAGAGTACAGGGAGCCGATAGTGCTGGGTACAATTATCTCCCCTGATGACTATGTTGGGGCAATCACAACGCTCTGCTTGGTGAGTGGGGAGACTTTTCATTTGTATTCTAGTACACTTTTATCCAATTAGTTTAATACATATAAAGAAGAAAGCCTAGCTAGCTGCCATCAAATTGCAATGGACAGCAGCTGACACTCACATTTAGGCTTGTCCAATACAGGCATTTATATTAGTATCTGAATTTGTATCACCTACTCTTTCTGTTATTAAATATTACTATGGAAATGAACAAAGTCAGTGGATAATATGTGTAATTGATAATTTTAATAAGATAGTCAGACCTTTAATGTATTGAAAATGTAATATCAGTACATTGAAATCAACCAATCATAAACCTAGAATTTCAATGCATTGAAAATGTGATATCAGTGTATTGAAAATCAGCCAACTGCATGTTTCTATTTTCAATGTATTGAAATTCAACCACTGAAACAGTTCTTGGTTGTTTGCCCTATGCTGGTACTACTCAACCACTATATATTATCGGATTACAAATATTGCCAAAGAATAATAACTGTTTCCTTCTTTATCACGCTTGATTTATATTTGTCGAGAAAATCTCAAAACCTGATCAGGTGTTCCTAATCTCGCGAAGACAATTTACATTACTGGTGTGTAAAATGGCTGTGCAAGTCAACGTGACCGCACTTAACTCTACTGAATGCCTTGAAATATGTAGGCCAAAAATCGAGATGCGAAATGGAGCCCTTCTTTGTGAGTTTGCATGTGTCTGCTGTGCCTACTGGGGAATTTGGGCTGGCCAGTACTACTGTGTATGTAAGAGAATATTAGGTCGCCACTTTGATCTCATGTAGCATTGATTTAAAGAGCAGGGTGACATGTTGCGCGCATAACGAGGACACCAAACTATATGCATAATTCACCATGTAACACGTTAATTTAAGTGTCAAATAGAATGAAAACATGATCAAAATGTTAGAATATTTAATCCTGTTCTTCATCAGCATATTTAGCGGCATCGACTGCCTCAAACCAATCAAGTGGTGCGTGTAACATGGACACAAAAATGGCTTTGCGTCCATTCGCATACATCATGTGCAATCACCATACTATTTCGCCATCAAACTCTGGACTTTTACCATCAAAATGATTCCAAAGTGCCAGGCCATGTAGAGAGTCATGTATGGGAGCGAAACCGATATTTCCGGATGGTGATCACCTTCTACCATGCTAATACCTGTAATACTTTTCTAAACATACAGTTTCAGTTTCTAAATGTCATTTAATGTTTAATATCTGTTTCTTCCAGAGCCGACGTGGTGTACAGAAGGACCAACGATACATAGATAATAAGAGGGTTATTTTCAAGTTTATTCTTCCTTTGAACGGAATTCTGTTGGACTTTTTTGATGAGCTGAAATCAATCACATCTGGATATGCTAGGTAACATAATGCTCACCATTAAATATTATAGTGAAGTCTTGTCAAGATATCATCATTCTTTTTTTTTTTTTTTTTGTCCCCCGACGCCCGAAGGGCTAAAGGGGGACTATAGTATTGGAGTCCGTCCGTGCGTCTGTGTGTCTGTCCGTGCGTCCGTCCGTGCGTCCATCCGACTTTGTTTCCGGACAATAACTTCTGAAAAACTGAACGGATTCTTTTCAAATTTAGGTTGTGGGTACCCCGCCTCAAGATCTCGCTTGGGATTGTTTTTCGCACCGATCCGCCTATAGGTGGCGCCACCTGGGGGCAAAGTGAAAATTTCGTTTCCGGACAATAACTTTTGAAAAACTGAACGGATTCTTTTCAAGTTTGGTGTGTGGGTACCTCACCTCAAGATCTAGCTTGGGATTGTTTTTTGCACTGATCCGCCTATAGGTGGCGCCGCCTGGGGGCAAAGTTAAAATTTTGTTTCCGGACAATAACTTTCAAAAAACTGAACGGATTCTTTTCAAATTTGGTGTGTGTGTACCTCGCCTCAAGATCTCGCTTGGAATTGTTTTTCGCACCGATCCATCTGTAGGTGGCGCCACCGAGTGGCAAAGTTAAAATTTGGTTTTCGGACAATAACTTTAGAAAAACTGAATGGATTCTTTCAAATTTGGTGTGTGGGTACCTTGCCTAAAGATCTCACTTGGGATTGTTCTTCGTGCCGACCTGCCTATAGGTGGCGCTACCTGGGGGCAAAGTTAAAATTTTGTTTCCGGACAATAACTTTTGAAAAACTGAACGGATTCTTTTCAAATTTGGTGTATCGGTACCTAGCCTCAAGATCTCGCTTGGGGTTGTTTTTTGCACCGATTCGCCTTTAGGTGGCACCACTTGGGGGCCAAAGTTAAAGTTTTGTTTCCAGACAATATCTTTAGAAAAACTGAATGGTTTCTTCTCAAATTTGGTATATGGGTACCTCGACGTCAAGATCTCGCTTGGGATTGTTTTTCACGCCAATCTGCCTATAGGTAGGCTACCTGGGGGTAAAGTTAAAAGTTTACATCCGTCAGACTTAGTTTCCGGACAATAACTCCTTTTTAAATTTTGTATGAGGGTACTTCGCCTCAAGATTTTGCTTGGGATTCTTTTTCATGCTGAGCTGCCTATAGGTGTTGCCACCTGCGGGCCAAGTTGAAATTTTGTATTCATACAATATCTAATGAAATCCTGGCCGGATTAGGACAAATTCGGTAATTGTGGGTACCTGGATCTCACTTGGGATTGCTCTGCATGCTAGGTAATGAAAGTTACGGTTCCAAGTCAAATCAATTGTTTCAACGTCGGAGGACTTGAACCCCTCGGGTTTTCATTCTGGTGGCACATGCGCCATCCAAACCCAAGCACTTGCACCCTTTCTGATCTCAGCAGTTATCTTCTGTAACCAAGACCAGAGTTATCACCCTTGAATTTGTAATGTGGTGCTAAATGTTAGAATAGGCTGCTAACTTTTGAAATAGTGTGAGGAAAAATCTTCAAGGTTGGGGACACAGCATCCTATGGTTGAGTTTTGATCACTGTCCTAAATCAAGACTCTTGTAGAAAAATGGTCTACCAAAGGAAAAAAAAAAAAAAAAAAAAAAATTCTTGGCCTTACAGTGAAATAATTATTCTGTGTAGGCATAACTTTTTATTACACAGTACTTTGAACCAATTTTAATTCCACATTCTGTGGTCAACTATATATATATACATATGTATTGTATTTTCTCACATGGCTTATGTATACTTAAAATATCTGATCCTGCTAATCATTTTGCACGTTTTGCTGTGTGTCTGTCATCTCCATTATTAAATATTTTTCAAGTTGATTTGTCTTTCCAGTTTTGATTATGAAGACCATGGATATCAAGTTTCTGATCTCGTGAAGGTATATGCCATAACTTCCTATTAATATTTGGTCATTCATCAGTCATGTGGTTATGCCAATCTTACAGCAAGAAGTTATAGAAATCTGAAATTGTAACATACACAAACCCCTTTTATAGGTGATTACTATTACTATCTCCACATCAGGTTTTTACCCCTCGGCCAATTTTGGCCATGGGGTATTGTTGTCGTCTTGTACGGCTGTCTGTCCGTACGTCCGTACGTGAGCGAGATAGCGGGAAAACGGTTCCATTGAAGAATTCCAAATTTGGTATGCTTATTTACCTAGTCAAGGACCAGAAGCCTATTGACTTGGGACTTGATTGGGTGGAAACCTTGGCGGCCATCTTTAATTTTATGCAAAATGGATAATGATCCATATCTCGGAAACCATTCAACTGTTCAATACGAAAGTTGGTATACATCATCGATACATCAAGCAACTTTAAATGAATCACCAAATCGGCTTTTCTGATTAGCTGGAAATCCTGGAGGCCATCTTTAATTTATGCGAAATCGATAATGATACATATCTCTGTTACCATTCAATTGTTTTATATGAAAGTTGGTATACATCATCGATACATCCAGATACTTTGAATCGGGACCTGATTGACCGAAAACTTTGGCGGCCATCTTTAATTTATGCAAAAACTTTAATGATATATCTCTGATCCAATTTAAGTGTTCTATACCAAACTTGGTATACAGCATCGATGTATCAACTGACTTGCAATGAATAACCACATCAGTTCCTCTGACTGGGGAGAAGGATGGTCGGCCATCTTTAATTTATGCAAAATCATAATGATCTCGTTCTCTGATACCGTTCAAGTGCACGATATAAAATTTGGTATACATCATCGATGCATCAAGAGACTTACGACAAATGACAGTTCTGGTTTCTCTGATTGGGCGGAAACCTTGGTGGCCATCTTTAATTTATGCAAAATCTTTAATAATGTATATCTCTGATATCATTTCAGTGTTCTATACGAAACTTGGTATACAGCATCAATGTATCAAGAGACTTTCAATGAATAACCACATCAGTTCCTCTGAGGGGGGGAGAGGATGGGCGGCCATCTTTAATTTATGCAAAATCATTAATGATCTCGTTCTCTGATACCGTTCAAGTGAATTTGGTATACATCATCGATGCATCAAGAGACTTACGACAAATGGCAGTTATGGTTTCTCTGATTGGGCGGACACCTTGGTGGCCATCTTTAATTTATGCAAAATCTTTAATGATGATCCCTGATATCATTTCAGTGTTCTATACGAAACTTGGTATACAGCATCAATGTATCAAGAGATTTTCAATGAATAACCACATCAGTTTCTCTGAGTGGCGGGAAGGATGGGCGGCCATCTTTAATTTATGCGAAATCATTAATGATCTCAATGTATCAAGAGATTTTCAATGAATAACCACATCAGTTTCTCTGAGTGGCGGGAAGGATGGGCGGCCATCTTTAATTTATGCGAAATCATTAATGATCTCTGTCTCTGATACCGTTCAAATGCTCGATGTAAAATTTGGTTTACATCATTGATGCATCAAGAAACTTATGTAATGAATACCGGTTTCTCTGATTGGACGGAAACCTTAGGGGTCATTTCTAATTGCAAAATTTTTGATAATCTGTATTTTTGTAACTTAACTGCTTGGTGTTCCTGACATCTTGGTTCAAATTGAATACATTATGAATGTACCCAGAGCCGAGGGGTTTTCAGATGCACAGCTTCGTATTCAGTATTCACAGTGCAGTTTGTTTGATAGCTGATTGATCAATTGCCACCACACAAATAATCATCTAATTAGGTCTACCACAGACCGTATATGAATAAATCATGTGATCCCAATGTTTACACTGTTTATAGTGGCATGTGGAATTTGACAAAATCACATCTAAGTGTTATGATGAATGAACTGCGGCTCCTTTCAGATATCACTTTTTGGTAAGGTTAACTTTATTTAATGATGGGTGGTGCAGAACATGGCAACAAAATGTGAGCAGCTTTTCTTATATGTGTTTGATGTTGAGATCACTCCATTTCTAGTAAATCACACTAACCTGGCCAAGACCATTTCAATACATAACTGATAGGGGAAGTTTTGTGGAGTTTATTACAGATTTTTTTTTTTTTTGGTCATTACTAAAAAATTCTTTGAAGAGAAAAGCCACCAAATTTTGTACCAGGAAGCTCTTTATTATGTGACATGTTATTTTGCAGTCATGTACTTAAGTCAATTATTGTAATTAACTACATAGTGCAAATGAAACAGGAAATATAGAAATAAATGTTCATCAATTGCCCTGGAATGCAGTACGTATTTAAATATCTTTTAATTGTTGTGGCACTTATTTGTAGTATAATCATAACCATGTATTTCACACACTATAATTGAGTTACACTGATGGGACATAACACCACTAACTCAAACTGTAAATATAACTGAACATATTGTAACATAACATTTACAAGTTGACTGCTGGTTGTATTTAACAATCAAAAGGAAAATGGAGGTAAAAAAGGTTGTTTTTGTTTAATAATTAACTTTTGATTTATTCATCATAGCACTCCAAAATCTTCAGGCGACTTGCTTAAATATTGTTATCTCGCCTTACGAAGTAAAGGGGAGATATTGTGAGGGGGGAAAGAGGATGTCGTCGGTGTCCCCTGCCTGGAAATGATAAGGTTTTTGGTTTAGCAAATTCAAAAAAAATCTAGAAAAATTAGAAAAAAAATATAAAAAATATGGGGGGTGGGTATGGCACCTGTGGGTACTACTCCTGGGGTGCTCCAATGTTAAAATCCCTATGATAGAGTTTTGTGTTTAGCTGAAGTGCACATGTACATCTGTACTTGGCCGTGACAGAAAGTTTGTTGCAGTTGTCAGCTGTCATTGGATGATTATGAAACTTGGTACACATGTTTCTTATGATTAGAGGATGTACCTGTGCTATTTTTGAGAAGAAATATTAATTTTTCTCCAAATTATGGCAAATGATAGAGTTTCCTGTTTAGGTAAATTGTACTTTTAGGCCTCTACATGTATACATGTACATGGTAAGTTTGCTGCAGTTGTCAGCTCTCATTGGATGATTATGAAACTTGGTACACATGTTTCTTAAGATTAGAAAATGTACCTGTGCTATTTTTGAGATGAAATATTAATTTTTCTCCACTTATGGCAAATGATTGAGTTTTGCGTTTAGCTGAGGTGCACATGTACATCTGTACACCACAGTTTGCTGCAGTTGTCAGCTGTCATTGAATGATTATGAAACTTGGTACACATGTTTCTTGTGATTAGAGTCCCGTGCTATTTAGGAGATGAAATATTAAATTTTGTTCAAATTTTGAGGGTTTTGTCTAAGTAATCTGCCAATAATAATGTAATATACATGTACACCTGTACATGGAAAGTTTTCTGAAGCTGTCCGCTTACATTGGATGAGTTTGACACTTGCTACCCAAGTTCAATGTGATTCGAGGCTGTGCATGTGCTATTTAAGAAATATGACATTAAATATGAATTTTTGTCCTAATTATTGCAGTTTAGACTTTGTACGTTTCCATTGATAAGGTTTTTGTTGGGCAAAAATTTACATGTAGATCTGTACATGGAAAGTTTGTTGAACCTTTCATGGGATGATTATAAAACTTGGTGGACATATTTCATGTTTTCCTAGGTCACAGCAGCTCTCCCGCAGTAACCCCACATGGGACTGACCTATCCAGCAGTATTCTTAAATGGCACTGGCCCATCCAGCAGTAATGCCACACGGGACTGACCTATCCAGCAGTAATCCCATACGGAACTCAACTATCCAGCAGTAATCCCAGACTGGACTGGTCTATCCAGCAGTAATCCCCTTTGGGACTGGCCTATCCAGCAGTAATCTCACGCAGGACTGATCTATCCAGCAGTAATCCCAAATGGCACTGGGCTATCCAGCAGTAATGCCACACGGGACTGACCTATCCAGCAGTAATCCCACACCGGAGTGGCCTATCCAGCAGTAATCCCATTTGGGACTGGCCTATCCAGCAGTAATCTCACACAGGACTGATCATCTATCCAGTAGTAATCCCAAATGGCACTGGGCTATCCAGCAGTAATGCCACACGGGACTGACCTATCCAGCAGTAATCCCAGACCGGAGTGGCCTATCCAGCAGTAATCCCATTTGGGACTGGCCTATCCAGCAGTAATCTCACACAGGACTGATCATCTATCCAGCAGTAATCCCAAATGGCACTGGGCTATCTAGCAGTAATGCCACATGGGACTGACCTATCCAGCAGTAATCCCAGACCGGAGTGGCCTATCCAGCAGTAATCCCACATGGGACTGACCTATTCAGCAGTAATTCCACATGGAACTGGCCTATGCAACAGTAATCTCACACGGGACTGACCTATCCAGCCATAATAATACATGGGACTGACCTATCCCGCTGTAATCCCACACAGGTTCAGCCTATCCAGCAGTAATCCCACATGGGACTGGCCTCCCTAGCCGTAATCCCACAGGATTGCCGTATGCCGCAGTAATCCCACACTGGACTGCCTATGCAGCAGTAATCCCACACAGGACTGTCCTATCCAGCATTAATCCCATACGCGAGACTCATCTATCCAGCAGTAATCCCAGACAGGACTGGCCTATCCAGCAGTAATCCCACTTGGGACTGGACTATCCAACAGTAATCCCATGGGGGACTGGTCTATCCATCAGTAATAACACACGGGACTGGTCCATCCAGTAGTAATCCTACACAGGACTGGCCTATCCAGCAGTAATCTCACATGGGACTGACGTATCCAGCAGTAATCTCACACTGGACTGCCCTATGCACCAGTAATCCGATGGCACTGACCTATCCATCCTACATGGGATTAACTTATATGCCAGTAATCCCACATGGGACTGATGTTATTGTCTGTACCAGATAATCTATTCCAGACATTATTGTCTGTACCACATCACCTATTCCAGACCTTATTGTTTGCTCTTCATGTATGCTTTCAATACTGCTGCACCTTCGGCGGATGACCCCACAAGGCGAGATGTTGGGGTTCTCAGAATGCTTGTTATTTTTTGTATCGGTGATTTTCCAATGAAAGTGTGCATAGTCTAATAAAGAACAAACGTGTCATCTATTATTATGCAAAGATGACAATTTGCTTTTTTTAAGACCATCTTATGTCAGATATAGTGCGCTTTTTTCCTAATAACCAAAAAGTAGGGTGCGGTCATTTATCCGAGTTGAGGTAAAATCACGTCTGAGTTGAGGGAGAATGTGACACTGACACTGCCTGTGTTAGGTCACATGAAATGAATCACATGCTGAATTATGGCAGTGCCCTACAGCCACTCCTCCCAAAGTAAACACATCACAAATTACCACAATGAATAAATTATTTCCATGAAAAACTCTTATATCATGGAGCATTGATATACGTAGTGTGAAATTCTGAAGAAAAAATATTCATCTGTGAAATGGTAAAGATACACAGTTTTTCTCGTCGAAGATGTACACGGTGTTTTCACAGGGAGTAAAATATTGCACAGTTACGAGAGTTCTGGCACCATTGGTGAGCACATGCATGGGATATGGTCTCCACCACTGAGGTGAAATCATTACAGAAAAGCTGTCATGTTGGTGGTGAACTTGAGTGTGCAGCTAGCAGCGAGTGCATGTGGTCATGGTGGATGTGTAACCTTTGACCTTTACATTGCAGCTGACCATTCTGATCAATGGCAAGGACGTAGAAGAGCTGACCCTCATTACCCATGTCAGTCAGGCCAGGGCACTGGGCAAACAAATATGTGCCAGGCTACAGGAGTCCATCCCTAGACAGCTGTTTACTATAGCGATTCAGGCAGCAGCAGGTGCCAAGATCGTTGCCAGAGAAGATATACGTGCCCTTAAGAAAGACGTCACGGCCAAATGTGTAAGTAACTATACTCAGATTGATATATATTAAAGTAGGCTGTGTGTACTCTGATTTACTGTAACTTGTGTAACTTGATGATGGGATGAAAATTTCCACTCGAGAGAAGGACAATGCATCCCAACCGAACTGTCAGGTGAGGGTGGAATGTATTTTCCTTCTCGAGAGTTAATATGGGATTTTTTCCCCATATGATTTAAATCATTACTTTAGTCAGTATTTTATTTAAAATGTAAATGACACACTGAGAGAAACATTGCTGCAGCGCATCATGTTGAGACTGGCCACCCGCATCAATGGAGTATTATATGGGAAATAAGTATGCTGTGTTTAGGTTCAGTGCTGATCCAGACAATCTCATTAGTATTCGAGAGTACCTTCATTTTGTTATATGTGTACAGACACACTATCGATGAAACATCTCACAACTCAGTTGGTCAAAGAAGTTATACCATTGGTTTATTGGTTGACAGATATGTGGGATGTATACATTATGGAAATATTATTATAATTTAAATATTACCTACCAGATTTCATTCTTTTCAATGGTTGTTGAATCAGTATGTCTTTCTTTGGCACATTTGATAAGAGAATGTATATGAAATGTTAGCAATCTTCATTTTCCTTGCTTGTATAGTTTCATGGCCAAAACAGCATAAAATGTAGATATACATTGTATTTATTTCCCAAATCGTAAACCTGCTTTGATTATGCCTAATCTCCATTAGGAAGAACAATACAAACTGTTAAAAACGGAAGTTAAAGCCAAAAGTTGTCTCCCCTTAGGGGGTTGTCCGCCCCTTGGGGAGCTCTCCCATACATCCCAGCCAGGCTACTATATAAGCTCTGCTCATACCCATTCATATCCTCTTTCTCAGTTTGTACTCGACCAGTACACATCTAGGAAGTGTTATACAATACAGCTGTGTTGTTGTTGTTACCGCCGGTTATATCCTTTTGAAGATTGACTTGTGTTGTTTCTTTTTCGGGAAATTCTTCTTACATTAGCTATGTCTGAGGTTTCTGTTCCCCTTTCTAATTCTTGTCGTGCGTGTGGGCAAGCGTTGTCCCGTTTGGACGCCCACACGGTTTGTTTTGGTTGTAAAGATTTATGTATATCGCCATGCCACGTGTGCGGAATGTTCGTTTTGGGATTTTTGCTACTTGGAAGAAATATGCCCAAGCCCGTCGTGCTTATTTGTTACGTGCGTCTGAGGATTCTACACTATCGGAGGTCGATAGACGACTCTTAGAAATTTCCCTTGTAAATGACATGAAGTCCAATGAAGATCTTGACGGTGTTGGCTTAGATTTGTCTCATAAATTTCAAAGCCCAGTTTCGTCTGTAAATATTCCCCCTAGTGGCACTATCCTACAGGAGGATAATTTTCAACTGCTAGACAGTTTGACCTCTACCGGTATCGCATTGTCTGGAGTCCCTGCCAAACCGGCTCCATTGTTCAGCTCAACAAAGCCTTCTCGAGCCAAGTCGGCTTTACCTGAGCGATCCATTGTCTCCATCGGACAAAAGAATTCGTCTTCACCGTAAATCTAGGAGAAGGTCTATAAACCTTTTCCTAAACTTGTACGTCTATTGCGGTTAAATAAATAATATTTTCTGGGATAATTTTTGTCTGACATTTTATCCTGGTTGTTCCTAAAATTTTGTCGCTCGTGGGGTCAATTTTTGAACTCGTTTAGACCCTCACACGGTTTGCTACCGTCAGCAACTTGTTCAGTGTCTTCGGACGTTAGTCGCTAAAATAATTTGCTCGTCGGAGTTTTTCAAAATTTGTAGCCATGATTTTTTTTTCTATATCTTGAAATGATCGTCCGACGATGTTTTTTAAAAGTGGATTTGAAATCCCATGCTTAACTATGAACACAGTCTGCGTGATACTAGACAGTGTATATTCAATTTCGCGGTCTCCACAACCAACAATGGGTTTCGGTCCGCTGTGTTAGTATAAATTGAATGTGGGACTTTGTATGAGTGGTTTGATTTGTTCAGACTTGTTCCGCTTTGTTTGGACAACAAGGATTCTGTCGGCGGGGCTTTGGTGTGGGACCTCCCTTTGAAAAGGTAATGTCCTGGACAAAAGTCTGACAATGCAAGTTTCAGCAGATCTTTTGTCAATTATGTTTCGTGAGTCTTATGCCAATTCGTTGCCATTCTTTCCTTAGCCCGGGCTTTCGCGATCCCGTGTGGTTATCGGTCGGTATGTGAGTCTATGGTGACCGAGTTATTTTGTCGGGATCTGTACGATAGACGAACAAGTTTTTGCTTCGTGGATTCTCGAATTTTATGCATTAAATCTTCGGTTGTATAGTGAAATGTACTTCCGCCAGACGCGACAGGTTCGTTTTTTCCCCGCCGGGGAGATCCGATTCTTTATAAGCAGTCCGTCAATTTCCATGTTGTTGTTGTTGTTCGGACTGTACTGTTTTTGGTAGTTTCACTTTCATGCATTCAGTTCATTGTTCCTACCAAAATATAACCTCTTCTTATATCAAGTATTATTATGTTTATTTGATATTCTGTGATCAAGAGAGAACTTACAGAGGGTTTTCTCTGCCTTGCATGCTTACGTTGTTGTGTTTGTGTTCATCGCCACAACTCAAGCCTGTACGCTACGACTCTTTGTTACATTTTAATGAGCTTCTTTACTACTCTCTTTATGTAATTAAGGGTGTGTTGAGCAACAAAAGAGATCACGTGTGTTCTGTATTTTGTTTTTGATAATAGGAGTGCTATAAATCGCTCCCCTAATGTCGTTTTTGGAGTGTATATCACACTCCTGAAGCCATTCAGTATGTAGAGAAGTGGTTGTAAGGAGTGTTGTTTTCCACTCTCCTGGATCAATTTTAGGAGAGTGTGATGTGATCACGCTCCTCAAAAACGAATAACTGGTGTTTGTTTATTGTGAATCTGTGCTATTTCTTTGAAACACAAATTTCTGTTACTATAAACATTGTGATGTGTTTATATTTCACACCAAATTGGCCCATTTGTATTCTGTTTTACATTTACAATTCAGATTGGGTTGAGCTTTAATTTTATTTTCTTCTCTCTGAGAAATTTATAATTATTAGCTTGAGTGAGAGAAATTTTTAGAAATACTCTCGTTCAACGACACGTGGAGGTTTTATTGATCTTCTCCTGGTCTGTTGGCCGGGCAAAGATCAAGCCTGAAGTCTTCTCGATCTTCTGCCGTGGGACTGCATTAGACTGTTTCATCGAGCGGTCTTCTTGTATTTTGAGCCCTGCGCAAGGATGTCACGCAAACTCGTGAAGTGTTCTATTGTTTTCTTCCGAGTATGATTACCGGTACAGTCTACATGAACAACAGACTGCTCTTTAGCAATGTTCTTTACTGTTGTTTCTTCTCGACAGCTTGTTCGTGTTAGGTCATTTCAAATTCTGAATTTTAATGACCTTACTTTATCTGCCGGCGAGAATCTTCAAATGTATTTCCTCTTGTCGGGAATTTTAAATTCTTTGAGGATCTTTCTAGTTTACATCGAAATCTCTTTGGATGTCGGTGATGTTACTACCAGCGCAGTTACGTTTGTGATTAACGCTAGGAACATTTAATGTGTTCATCTCCTCTGCGTTTTCTAATTTCATTACACCTCAACGACGTTCCATTATGTCGTCTCGTTGACGTAGTTTCTCGTACTTTTTTAGGGTGTATCCTACTCCATTGGGAGCATGTATGTACTTTATGTTGAAGAAAATGGGGAAATCACTACGTGTTCACAACGTTTCTCCCGTTTTTCACATTTTCATCATTCTGTTACACGTTGACGAGGTTCCATTACGCCGTCACGTCTTTCTCATACACTTGTGCGTCGTTCTCGTACATCTGTTAGACGTTCCGGTACGCCATAACGCCGTTCTTCACGTCATTTCTTCTGTGCCTCCATCATTTTGCGAGATGCATTGTTTACATCCATTCATCCTCGTTTTTGCGGCGTTTTTCCTACGATTCACCATCGTCGGTCGTCAGTGGGAGTGGAACTCCTTCCGTTCAAAGTCAACCTTCCCCTTGTATCAATTCAGCTCGGGGCTTTCGCATCGAGGGTTACTTAGGTTCGTCGTTACTTTGGGGGTCAGTTTTTCGACTCTCTCCATCAAGTACTTTGTCCTCCTATAGACCGTTGGACCAGTCTTTTAGACTTTGGCATTTTAATTCTGTCATCAACTGATAGAGTTTTTCTTTAAAAAAAAAAAAAAAAAAAAGAAGGAAAAACAGGACCTTACTCATTACGTTCGTTTTTCGGGTTTGGTCACTGCAGTGGATTTATTCGTCCTGGTGCGAGTATGTGATGCCCATCCTGACTCTGCCTCCTTTTTTCCCCTGTAACCGACTTCTTCCTTCACCTTTATCGTGATATGAAGTTCTAATCAGCACCTTTTAAGCATTCCGGTCTGCTTGAGGCTTGGGTTTCCGGCATCGGGATTAGTCTAACGACATTATCTCTGCGCTCATTCCGGCTTTTGCTTTTCAGTTTCGCCGTTCTCGCTAGCTGTTACTGGAATGGGATATTGTTTTGGTTCTGTGTGCTCTGGTTCGTCCGCCCTTTGAACCTTTTGAGGTTGTTTTTCCTACAAGTCCGCGTTTTTTTCTGGCGGCTTTTGCTTTGGCGTCTAGAGTGTCTGATCTTCATGTTCTTGAGAGATCATCTATTATCTGGACGGCAGATTGGTCTCGTATCTCCTTTCGACCCGTCCCCGAGTTCATCGCCAAAATGAGTCTGTTCGCCTAGGTCCGTGTGCTCAACGTTTGTATTCCATCCCTGCGCTATCAGACTTCGAACATGAAGGGGAAGTCTTACCCAGTTTAAACCACGTTAGACTATTGGGTGTAGACGTAGACAAATGTATGAATTTTGGCCATCACATATCTGAAGTGTGCAAGAAGGCAGGCCGTCAATTAAACGCCTTGAAACGACTTTCTAGGATTTTAAATGTTAATGTCAAGATGTGTATTTTTAGGGCTTTTATTCATTCTCATTTTACCTACTGCAGTCTTGTTTGGCACAACTGCAGTAAAACTGACGCCAAGAAGTTGGAAAAGATTCAGGAACGTGGGCTACGCTTAGTTTTTAGTGATTACTTATCTTCATACGAAGAACTACTTTTAAGAGCAAATCTGACATCTCTTTTTATTCTTCGTCAAAAACTGCTTGTAACGGAAGTATACAAATCTATTCACGGACTTAGCCCAAAATACTTTCAAGAATTATTTAAGGTTAAACAAACTCAATACAATTTTCGGAAAACCGTGAAATTAGACCAACAAATGTGCCGCACAACAAAAAATGGTTTAATGACCATATCTTATCAAGGCGCTAAGTTATGGAATGAGCTTCCTACATATATCCAGCAAGCAACTAGTCTTCAGAGTTTTAAATGTGCCATTGCCAAATGGAAAGGTCTGTGATATGTTTTGATGTATATGTATATCTCTGTCTAGTTATTCACGATTCTTTTATGTTTTACCTTTGGGATTGTTCTTCTTTTATTGTCTTTTATTTCTTTTTCCTTTCTTTAATGTCGGTGCCTTTTTATCACTGGATTTTTTTTTCTTCTGTTTTACTGTCTTTTACCTTTTATTTTGTTCTTTCTTTAATGTCGGTGATAATAGCTCCTTAGTGCGCTAATGTTTTACTGTTTGTGAAAACCGACAATAAATAAAGTATCTTATCTTATCTTATCTTATCTTATGACCTTGTAGATGACCTTCTGTTATGCCCTGTTCGAGCCATGCATCACTATCTCACTCGTACCGATCCCGATCGGGGCTCTCGTCGTCTATTATTCTTGTCCCTTCGGCCGTTCTGCAGTGCATGATATTACTAGAATACCATTGCTTCTTGGTTGAAGAAGTTCATTAAGTGGTCATATCATGGCCATTGACGCGCCCCCCCTTTGTTGTCTTCTGCTTCTTCTCATGAATTTCGTGCCATCGCTACGTCATGGCCTTTATGGAAGAACTTGTCCCTTCATGACATTGTCCAGTCCTGCGCATGGACTGCAAATTCTACCTTCACAAATTGCTATCTGAGGGATATATCAGTGCAATCAGATAGAATGTCCACGCTTGGGCCGCTGGTGGCTGCCCAGCACGTGGTCAATTAACTTGCAAAAAAAGAGGGGGGGGGGGCATTTCTCATCAGCGCAGCAAGTCAGCCAACTTGCTGCATCATCTTCAGTCATATATGTCCACCATACTACATGATCACCTCAATAGGTCAGTCAGCCATCTTACAAGACCCGTATCATCGGTGAGTATGGTTTAGACATGGTTACTATTCTATTGAGTATGGTGTACCACTTTTACAATCAAGTTTTTTGATTTAATCCATGAGTATCTTCAGCGTTTCGACCTGGGTTCTCTTTGGGTAAGTTTTAGTGTGCTGTTAGCCTATAGTCAACCAGCTTACGGCTTCATCGCTGCTATTCAGTAATTCTATGTCCACATACTAAATGATCACCTATGAGAAGTATTAGGTCAGCTTGCCAGCCGCCGACTCTCGAGTCATCTATCAAGGCCTGACACAATGATGAGTTTTAATCTTTTCCCTTTCTGCGGATTTGCTTGTGTCATTTCAGGTTAAAACTATAACCTTCTTCCAGATCATCTCAGCTGAGTCACCTTCGGTCAACTCAAGAGTCCAACATACAAAGACAGGGACTAAAGTACAGACTGTTGACGTTGAATGGAGAGTAGATTCAGGGCAGTCGTTGTCAAGACCTGTTCAAGCTTCAAGGACTAAAGTACAGAGTGTTGACATGAGACGGCTTGTGGACTAAGGGTGGTGTAAGATGATCACCGTGTATGCTACGGGTAGCTGTGCTTTCGCCTCTTCCCTGTTCATACATCACTTACCAAACGGATACTCACGTCGCCTAAGGGCCTTGGTTTCCTTCATATTGGTAATATTGTGTACCACAATCACGATCACAGCTACTGGGATAAAGACACTCAAAAGATAAGTATCTTCTATTACTACTCCTTAATTAACCACTGCGTCACCATCCAGGGTTCTTTTTGTTGAGAATTATTATCATATCTGTGATCATTTTAGGTGGAGGCTGAGGTGGCCGAGTGGTCTCGGCCATTTGCATTTTCTGCTGGCGATTTGGTGCCAAACTCTGAGGACGCGGGTTCGTGTCTTGCATGGGACTGACTCATCCAGCTTTATTAATTGTGTCTTACTGAGAGAGTGTCATCTTAAAAATAATTGGATATAAATGTTATCTACTCAGTAATAATAGGTCAGTTAGCCAGCCGCCATCTTTCAAGTTATCAATTAAGGCCGGACACAATTGTGACTTTTAATCTTTGCCATCACTGCAGATTTGCTTGTGTCATTTCAGGTTGAAGCTATGGCCTCCTTCTAGTTCATCTCAGCTGAGTCACCTGCGGTCAACTCACAAGTTCAACGAAGAACTGACATAAAGTTGACGTCACATGGAGAGTAGACTCAGGACGGCCGCTGTCAACTCACAAGACCGGATCAAGCTCCAAGGACTCAAGTACAAGAGTTGACGTTAGTCGGTTTGTGGACTGAGGGTGGAGTAAGATGGTCCCCTGTATGCTGTGGGTTGCTGTGCATATCTCCTCACCCCCGTTTCATACAGTGCTTACCGAATGAATTCTCACGCCGCATTCGTGCCTTGGGTTTTCTACATTGGGTAATATTGTGTACCACATCCACGATCACAGCTACATGGATGAGACACGAAGATAAGTATTCTTCTATATCTACTCCATGTATTAACCCTTTGCGTCTCGACCAGGGTTTTCTTGTTGAGTATTAATGTGTCATATCTATGCCCATGTCTGTGTCATCCCAGCGGTTACTCTGCCTGCTTTTGGTGCTACAACAAGGCCGAGGTTTCCCTCCTCCATATGTTGGTACTGTGGCATAATCAAAGCAGGTTTACGATTTGGGAAATAAATATTAAACATTTATAAACAATGTTTCTATTTATAACCAAATCAAACTTGCTTTGATTTGATTGTCCCTCCCTTCCTTCCCCTCATGCCGCGGCCTTGCACACTTCAGGTCTCGGTTTATTACATGAGAAAGAGGATATGAATGGGTATAAGCAGAGCTTATATAGTAGCCTGGCTGGGATGTATGGGAGAGCTCCCCAAGGGGCGGACAACCCCCTAAGGGGAGACAACTTTTGGTTTTAACTTCCGTTTTTAACAGTTTGTATTGTTCTTCCTAATGGAGATTAGGCATAATCAAAGCAGGTTTGATTTGGTTATAAATAGAAACATTGTTTATAAATGTTTAATATTTCCCCACTTAGTAGCATTTGCTAGAGTTGGGAAATCAAAAACCAATCATCGCTGCCATACAACTGGCTCTGTGAGTAAAACAGCAACTCGGAACAGCTACATAGGCAACACACAAATAAAAGTGGTTACACTGACCTCATATTTGAGAAAGCGACGTTAAACCCTATTCACTCACTCACTCACCCTCATATTTGATACTGTGCCTAAAAATCAGCTGATCCTAATAATTAATCATTGCTAGTTCCCTTTAAAGGTTAAAGCTTTCTCTCTTCTCCGTAGGCTGAAAAAAATACATTTTTAGCTTCACAGGCACCAACACGTCAGTTTTTTTTAGGGCTGCACCACCTGTTTTATTGTCCACAGCAAAAACAAAACGCAAAAAAAAAAAAAAAACTTTGGCCAAAATAATGTTCTTAGGCATGGAGTGAGTGTTTTGTTTTATTTGGAGGGAATAGTATTGTTGAAGATTGACTCTTCAAGTAACTTGAAGACCATTGTTGGTTTCATGCAAATTGTATTAAACTACTGCATCGGTGTGCCAGAAAAGATGAACATATTTGGTTTGCGTGAAAGAGAAAAAAATTATAAAAAAAAGATAAAAAAGGCCTCAGTCATGTTTTCAAAAAAGTGTATGTGAAGTTAGAGATTATTTATATTCAGCCTTTATAGTTTGGAAACAGCAATTGAGGAAACTGCAGTTCAGTACACAACTATAAGTACTGTATATTAAGTACACAGCAGTACTACATATGACGTATATATTTTTTGCTGATTAGTAGCATATCTTAGAGCTTGTAAATATGCCGACTTTATCATGGAGGTCCAATGCTTTTTCTTCACTCCCTGCATTTTTTGAAAACAGCAATTCAGTACACAGCAGTGCTGCATACGATGTATATATTTCCTGGCTGGTTGCATTTCTTAGAGCTTGTGAGTACCATGATATTATCACTGGGAGCTCAATACTTGATCTTTCCTCTTTGCAGTATGGTGGTGATATTACTCGGAAGACGAAGTTATTGAGGAGGCAGGCTGAGGGGAAGAAGAGAATGCGAGCCATAGGAAATGTACAAGTGCCAAAAGATGCTTTCGTAAAAGTCCTACGGAGATAACAGTTAATGCAGAACATAGGAACATCAACAGAATAGTATTCTGAACAGAACATTTGAATTTCAGTCATTAAGAATCTAGAGAAATACGTTTCTACTGATATTAGGTTTGTGACTGCAAACCAGTTGGGAAATTAAATTTGGCCACATTGCTTATTGAAGAGAATTTCCGATGATTATCATTGTCTGATGGGCCTCATTAAACTGTTATACAATTTTTCAAATGATATTTATACATAAATAACAAACTGTATGTTCCTGATTTTCAGAGACTTTTGTAGACAAGAACATGTGAAGCTGATATTGCCGGTCTTAGGTCACATGGAACTAATGACATGATGAAATATGGCAGTGCACTACAGCCACTCCTTCCAAAACAGGGCCTCATCCAGGCTGGTTTTTGAGCCCGTTACAATGGGTTTGGGCGCCATGAATTTGGGTGCCCAAACAGAAAAATATATATATATATATATTTTTTTTTTAGCAAATTCCCTCTCCGAACAGGCTGAAACCAATACTAATGCAAGTACTGTTGCCAAATATTAAGTTATCACATCAAACTAAAAGTCTAGATCAGGCCTTACAAAGTAAACCCATCCCAAATTATTACAATGAATAGATTATTTGATATAGTGTAAAAAAGATTCTCTGATGGCCCTCAGCTTCTGAATAGTTTCATTGAAATATTATACGGTAGTAATTTCTTAAATGATATTCATAACGTGATGGATGCAGTCGTACATAAATAACATCCTGAATTTTCATATATTTTTGTAAATATGATCACGAGACCGAATATCTGCATCTATGATTTCATAGAAAAAGCTTGTCAAATCAAGGCATGAGAATATTATTGATCTGTGTGACTTCTAGATAATGATATAATTGTATTTTACACTGAGTAGAAATTTGAATACATGTATTTTGCTCTATATTTGTGATCATTGGGTTTTCTGTTGCGGTAGTAATTTCTATCCATTCATCCATTCATCTGTCCATCAGTCTATCCATTATCTTGGTTGTCTGCCATATTTTCTCTGAGTCCATGCAAATCCAACAAATCTTATTAATTTTTGGTCACGGGATCAAATAGGGATTCGAACCCACATCACCTATGACACCAATCACCTGATCATAGAAGAAAGGCACTCTAACCGATATGGCCACATACCCTTCAACGATGTTGATATGCCTTACCGGAAACTCATTATCACATATGCATGAAAATTAATAATCATATAGAGGCCCGACCTTAGGGCCATTGACCACCATCAGAATCCAGGACTTCACAGACAACAAATAAAGCCAATTTGACTGCTAGCACGCAGAAGGGAAGTCTCTTTAGATCAGACCTTCCTCTTTAATGATGCTCAAGGAAAGCCTGCCTCAGCTGATGTCCGAGTACTTGAAGATGTGTTGTTGGAACAGGTGAGGCTGATAATGATTCTGAAATGACCTCGGTTGTTAAAGCAGCTATTTGATTCCTAAATCGTTACCTGCTTTAATTCAATGCCTTAATCTCCATTAAGCTGCACAATCAAACGTAGAAAACGGAAGTTAAAACTAAAAGTTAACTCCCCTAGGAGAGTTGTCCGCCCCTAGGAGAGCTCTCCCACTCATCCCAGTGAGGTTACTATAAAAGGCACTGCCAAATCATTCTAGTCCTCTTTCTCCTGTTTGCTCTCGACAGTGCACATCTAGAAGAAGTGTTTGATTCAATTACAACTGGTGTTGTTGTTGTTTCGCTGGTTATATCCTTTACCAAGTGTGACTTGTGTTGTTTATTTTCGGAATTTCTTATTGCTTTAGTATGTCGGAGGTTCCGACTACTATTCCTTGCCCTTTGGACGCCCACACGGCTTGTTTTTGTTGTATAGAGTTGTGTTATCGGGCGAACACGTGCGCCGAATGTGTGTTATAGGACGCGTCGACTTGGAGGAATTATGCCCAAGCTCGACGTGCTTACCTTTTACATGCGTGTGATGACCCGTCTATTTTCGGAGGTCGACAGACGGGTATTGGAAATTTCCCTGGTCAATGATATGAAATGTAATGAGGATCTCGACCGACTTGGCTTTGATTTATCTCAGAGTATTCAAGGTCCAGTTTCACCCGCGTCGGTATATTTTCCTCCCAGTGGCACTATTCTACAGGAAGATAATTCTCGGCTGTTAGACAGCTTGACCTGTACCGGTGCTGCATTGTCTGGGGTCTCTACCAAACCCGTTCCTTTGTCCGGCTTAACAAAGACCAAGTCGGTCCTGCCGGTGCATTCCATTGTCTCCGTCAGACAAAAGAATTCTTTGCCACATGTTATTTCGCCCTTGTCTATCGGTTTACCACATGTTTCTTCTAAAAAGAAGAAAGCAAATAAACATCGTCGTGTGTCAATTTCTCCGTTGCGGGTTAATTCTAAACATAGTTATCTAATCCGTTTCTCGATCTATGGAGGTTGTCGGGGCGAATGTTGGACTCGCTGGAGTCAGCCACGTGTTTAGTGTCTTCGGACGTACGTCGCTAAAATATTTTGCTCTTGTCGGAGTTTTGAAATTTTAGTCTTGATTTTTCTATATCTTGAAATTATCGTCTGACGATGTTTTCTAAAAATCTTTATGAAATCTCATGCTTAACTAATAACACAGTCCTGCATTAGGGCAGTGTGTATTCAATTTCGCGTCTCCACACAAACAATGAGTTTTAGCCCGCTGTGTTTGATGTGGGCTTTTATTGGCTCTCACCATTCCGTTTTGTTTTCGGTCAGTATGTGAGCCTATTGTGATCTGTGCTATAAACGAACAGGTTTTTGTTTCGTTGATTCACGATTTTATCCATTGATTTGTTGTTTAAATCTTTACGAGTATTGTGAATACTATCCTCGTTCTGACGCGGGAGGTTCGTTTTCCCCGCCGGGGGAATCCGATTCTTTATTAGCAGTCCGTCAATGTTCCATGTTGTTGTTGTATCTTTTGTTCGGACTTGCAGTTTTTGGTAGTTTTCACCTTCATGCATTCAATTCTTTGGTCCTACCAAAAAGGTAATCTCTTGTTATATCAAGTATTATTATGTGATTTTGATATCCTGTGTTCAAGAGAGAACTTACAGAGGTTTTATCTGTCTTTATGCTTACGTGATTGTTGCATTTGTGTATGTAACCACAACTCAACCCTATTTACTACGACCATTTGTTGCATTTTAATGAGCAGCTTTACTGATCTCTTTATGTAATTAAGGGTGTGTCAAACAACAAAGAGATCACGTGTGGTTTATCGTGAGTGAGTAAACCTATTCACCCACTGTTTTTTGTGAAAGTGTGCTATTCTTTGAAACACAAATTTCTGTTATTTACATTGTGATTTGTTTCTCACCAAGTTGGTCCCATCTGTATACTGTATTACGCTTATAATTCAGATGGAGTTGAGCATTATTTTTTATTTCTTCTCTCTGAGAAAATTTAAAATTGTTAGCGTGAGGGTGAGTGTATTTCTCCGGGAAATCTTTAGAAATACTCTCGTTCGACGATACGGAATGACACGCAAATTCGTGAAGTCTCTTGATTACCGGTACAGTCTACAAGAACATCACACTGCTCTTTAGCAATGTACTTACCGTTTCTGCTTCTCGACAACTTGTTCGCGCTAGGTTATTTCAAATTCTAAATTTTTTAATAACCTTACCTTCCTGCCGGCGAGAGACTTTAAATGTATTTCCTCTCTTCGGGAATTTTAAATTCTTTGAGGATTTTTCTCGGTTACGTTGAAATCTCTTTGTTCTGGATGTCGGTGGTGTGACTATTTTTGGGTTATAAATAGTAACATTGTTTGTAAATGTGAATATTCTCTCCATATAAAACTCCAGTACTGCTTTTCATGTACAGGAGACAAATTACATCGGGAGAGGTCATAATGTAATCATGTTCACTATCACAGTATTCATGTTCACTGACACAAAGATCCATAATACCAGTTAGCCCATTCAGCTTACGTGGGATTAGCGCTAGGAACATTTAATGTGTTCTTCTCTACTGCGTTTCTATTTTCTAAAAGAAGGAAAATAATTACAATCAAATTCGGGGTTACTGTGTTGCAACTCTTTTCTCGCTTCGCACCTTTACGACGTTACATTACGTCGTCTCGTTGTCCTCGTACACCTGTACGTCGTTTCTCGCCGTTACGTCGTGTACTTTTATAAGTTTGTATCCTGCTCTATTATGAGCATGTATGTACATTATGTTGCGAATGCGGAAATCACTACGTTGTTTATCACACACAACGTTTCTCTCATTTTTTCCACGTTCCGGTACGCCATAACGCCGTGTTTCACGTCATTGCTTCATTTGCGAGATGTATATTTTATATCCATTCATCTTCGTTTTTCGGCACTTCCTTCGATGCTCCATCGTCGGTCGTCGGCGGGAGTGGAAGTCCGTCTGTTTAGCGTCATCCTTCCATTTGTATCAGTTCCTCTCGGGTTTTTCACATGGTGATTTACTTAGGTGCGTCGTTGCACTACGAAGAGAGTTTTTGTTCAAGCATTTTTGATTCCGGTTTTGTGTTGAGATAACAAAATTGTGTTGGAATCAACAGTATTTGGTCTAATACTGTTATATGGAAAATGGAATAGGTCTTTGGATTATGGACGTGGATAGTGATGGTCGTCGCCTGGATTGTGAATGACGGTCTAGACTCTTGTAATTAAATTCAGCACAGTTTTGTGTTGATTTTTGTTTAACTCAGAACCATGTTGACTTTAACACACAAACTTTTTGTGTTGAGATCCGTTTACCTTAGGATTGTGCTTAAACGACACAATGTTTGTTCGTGGTGTACTTGGGGGACAGTTTTTCGACTTTCTCCATCAAGTACTTTATTCCCGTATAGACGGTTGCACCAGTTGTTAGACTTTGACATTATGGTTCTGTCATCATCTTAGGGCTTTTCATTTCTATGCAGGACCGTACTCACTACGTTCGTGTTTTACGGGTTCGGTCTCTGCAGCGGATTTATTTGTCCTGGTGCCGAGGACGTTATGCCGATCCCGACTCTTGTCTCTATTTCCCTCGTTGCTGTCTTCCTCCTTCATCTTCACCGGGATAGGAAGTTTCATATTAGCACCATTGAAGGGTATGGATCTGCTCTGGCTAGGGTGTTACGTCTTACCTCTGGTACCGACATTAGCCTTAACGATTATATCTCTGCGCTTATTCGCGCCTTCGCCTTACAGTCGCGTCGTACTCGCCTACTGTTACCGAAATGGGATATCGGTGTGGTTCTGTGTGCTTTGATTCGTCCGCCCTTTGAACCCTTTCTATCCGCTTCTCTAAAGCTGTGTCCTAGAAGGCGGCTTTTCTGGCGGCTTTTGCTTTGGCGTCTAGAGTGTCTAAACTTCATGCTTTTGTGAGATCTTCCATGACTGGGACGGCAGATTGGTCTCGCATTTTCCTTTCGTTCCGTTCCGGAGTTTATCGCCAAAATGAGTCTGTTCGCTTAGGGCCGTGCGCTCAACGGTCGTACTCTATCCCTGCGTTTTCAGACTTCGTACATGGGCTCGAAGACGACTTTTTGTTATGCCCTGTTCGAGCCATTCGCCACTATCTTACTCGTACCGATTCCGTTCGCGGCTCTCGGCGCCTGTTATTTCTGTCGTTTCGCCCGTCTGCAATGCATGACATTACGAAAAATACCATTGACGCGTGGTTGAAGAAGACCATAAAATGGTCTTATCAATTGGCCATTGACGCCTCCCCGCTACTGTATACTGCTTCTTCCCATGAGATTCGTGCCATCGCTACACATGGCCTTGATGGAAGAACTTGTCCCTCCATGACATTGTCCAGTCTTGTGCCTGGACAGCAAACTCCACGTTCACAAATTCTATCTGTGAGATATGTCAGTGCAATCAGATAGTGTGACCACGCTCGGGCCACTGGTGGCTACCCAGCACGTGGTAAGTAATTTCAGAAAAAGAGGGTGGGGGGGGGTGCAAAATTGTCACCATTGCAGCAAGGCAGCCATCTTGCTGTATCATCTCATCTCATCTCTCATTTTTATCATTTGTCCACATTCAATATGATCATCTATGAAGGAAGAAATAAGTCAGATAGACGACCATGGACTCTCTAATCATCAATCTAAGAGGCCTGACACTATGGTGAATTTAATCTTTACCTTAACGGCGGTTTTGCTTGTGTCTTTCAGGTTGTAACTGACTTCCTTCTGCATGATCTCAGCTGCGTCACCTACGCTCAACTCACAAGACAAAGAACTGACACTTGTGAGTATTACTGTTCGTTCTTGTTTCAGGTTGCTAGTGTCAGCAACAGCGAATAAAGTACAGAGAGTTGACAGTTGCGTAGAGTTGACTCCGGGAACACACGCAGTCAACTCCTAGGCATCCTACAAGACCTACTCAGCTTCAAGAACCAAGTTGAGAAGTTGGCGTAAGACGGCTTGTGGACTGAGAATGGTGTGGCTTGGCGCCCTCTAAGCCCGGACAGTTACGCTTCACCCGACCTTAAAGGTACAGCCAAGTATCTGCATGTATGTCTCAAAAGTACGGCGTTGCCCCACCTGACCATACAATGCCTACCAAGAAGACCTAGCAGCCCTAGAGGCAGAGGATTCTGACATCTTGGTAGAGTTTGCATACCACACCACGAGCACAGCTACATGGATGGAGACACTCAAGATAAGTACAACTGTATCAAATCCATGATTTACCCTTTTACGTCTCTGACCAGGGTTTTACTTGTTGATTGTTGATGTCTCATGTTTATGCCCATGTCTGGGTCATCCCAGCTACATGGAGGAAGACACTCAAAAGATAAGTTAGATAAGTATCTTCTATTACTACTCCATAATTACCCTCTGCATTACCGACCAGGGTTCTTTTGTTGAGATTTTTTTGTCATGCCTGTGATCATTTTAGATAGAGGCTGAGACGGCCGTGTGGTCTGGTCCGTTTGCTGTTTTCTGCTGGCGATTTGGTATCGAACTCTGAGGACGTGGATTCGTGTCTCGCACAGTCTGACCTTTTTCCAGCACTAGTAATTGTACCTTACTGAGAGACTGTTATCTTAAAAATAATTGGATATAAATGTTATCTTAAAAATTATTGGATATAATTGTAATCTACTCAGTAGTAATAGGTCAGTTTGGCAGCCGCTATCTCTCAAGTCATCATTTTAGACCTGACACAATTCTGACTTTTAATCTTTGACTTTACTGCAGTTTTGCTTGTCATTTCAGTTTGAACTGACTTCCTCCCAGATGATCTCAGCTGGGTCACCTACGCTCAACTCACAAGACGAAGTATTGACACTTGGCAGTGTCTCCACAGTCGAATAAAGTACAGAGTGGACGATTGCGTAGTGTTGACTCAGGGAGCAAACGCAGTCATCTCCTACAAGACCTGTTCAACTTCAAGAACCAAGTATGGAGAGTTGGACATAAGACGGTTTGTGGACTGAGAATGGTGTGGCTTGGCGCCCTCTAAGCCCGGACAGTTTACGCTTCACCCGACCTTAAAGGTACAGCCAAGTTTCTGCATGTATGTGCTAAAGTACGGCATTGCCCCAACTGACCATACAATACCTGCCAAGAAGACCTAGCAGCCCTAGAGGCAGAGGATTCTGACATCTTGGTAGAGGTTGCATACCACACCACGAGCACAGCTACATGGATGGAGACATTCAAGATAAGTACTGTTGTATCTTATCCATGATTTAACCTTTTTCGTCTCTGACCAAGGTTTCATTTGTTGATTGTTGATGTCTCATACTTATGCCCATGTCTGTGTCATCCCAGCGGTTACTTAGCCTGCTTTTAGAACTACAACAAGGCCGAGGTTCCCACCTCCATATGTTGGTACTGAGGCATTGAATTAAAGCAGGTTTACGATTTAGGAATCAAATATTAAACATTTATAAACAATGTTTCTATTTGTTACTAAATCAAACCTGCTTTAATTTAATTGTCCCTCCCTTCCGTCCCCTCATCCCGCGGCCTTGCTCACTACTGGTCTCGGTTGATTACAATGAGAAAGAGGACTAGAATGATTTGGCAGTGCCTTTTATAGTAACCTCACTGGGATGAGTGGGAGAGCTCTCCTAGGGGCGGACAACTCTCCTAGGGGAGTTAACTTTTAGTTTTAACTTCCGTTTTCTACGTTTGATTGTGCAGCTTAATGGAGATTAAGGCATTGAATTAAAGCAGGTTTGATTTAGTAACAAATAGAAACATTGTTTATAAATGTTTAATATTGCCAGAGCGGAATTAACTTGCCCTGAATTGTCGAGGAAATGCTGTAACAGATTGAGAAACATTTGTCACCATAGAACACAGAGAAAAAGAGCAATGAAATATGTGCTTTTCTCCTCTGCAGAATTCGTTGCAAAGTAGCTGAATAGGTGACATCAGGGCTTCGTGTTTAGCGTGAGTGATAGCTCACCTGCACGCAAACACTGCATAAATTCATGTCACGAGAGTGATTTTTAGCTCACTTAAACTGTTATATTTTATATTGTATTATATTGCAATTACTCACCTGACTTTCAAATACCCTCTCCTAAATATTTTGACGTGGGCTATTTTTAGCTCGCGTATTTAATTCTAAACATGAAGCCCTGCAACTCTGACCCGGTTTTGAGAAGGAGCATGTACAGAGACAGTTGAGAAGGACTACTGCTTACTCCAGATGGGTATAAGCAAGTTCCTCTCAACATGTGTATACCGGGAGGATTGTGTTGACCATGGACATACAAAATTGGACTTCGGAGATGCGATAACAACAGCCAGCTTGACGACCATTAGTTCCAGAACATTTATATTCATAATAGCTCCGGTGGGGCCTTCTTCTCTACTACGTGAAAACACTCGTAGTATAGAAGAAGGCCCCACTGAGCTATATTTATAAGTACTTCGCAAGCATCTGAAAGTCAAAATAATTTCCCCCCCGAGACATCCATGACGGGTTGATGGTTGAAACAGAAGTGGGGTTAGACAAGGTGGGATAATGTTGCGAGGATCTAGCCACCAACATAGGTAATATTTGACACTCTCTGGGACAGGATTCTGATACCTGATGACCCAGTGACGATCCGGATAAATCACCATGGGTGGAAGTTGCAGCTGACCTCGAAGTCTGACATCCTGAATCAACTACCTCGCTGAGGGTGTAATAATAATGATAAATGAGCCTGTGAAATGGAGCATGCGCTGTGGGGAGGATGATCCTGAATAGGTGTCAAGAGGCCGATCAGTGATGTCATCTGAATAGCAGAGTGCTGAAAATACCGGAGGAATGCTGAAACATGTTCGGTAACCTTGTGTGAATGGTCATTTGGTGGGCAGACCAGGTTTGTGTCATAAGCCACATCCAGGAAGGTTTATTGTTGGGCTTGTATGAGCTCCGACTACGGTCCTCATAATGAAGATTATTGAGGATGCACCACCAAATAAAGGCTGTATCAGGCAGGAGCTGGTCCCTACACAGACATCAGATCAAATGGTATACAGCACTGATCTGATCATGGGCAAATGGCAGAGGAACTGCTTTGTGGGTTACATGCAGTGTTTGGATTCCTTTGCCGAGAACAACTACCAAATAACGTATGAGTATATCGCCAATTTTATTATTAAAACGACATTTTTAAATCAATGATTTTTCAATCCCTGCGTAAGCCGATTTTTAAAATAATAGTTAGAACAAGTGGAAAAGTTAGCAATTAAGGCTGGCTGGTACAGTGTCGGGAGTAAGCATTGCCATCTTGCCGAATTTCATTGCATTGACTTGCCGACTTTCAGAATATATATATTCGTTTCGTTATCAAAAAATTACCCTGTAAAAGATGTACAGACGAAAGAAATTGCAAGGCTAGCACAAAAGTTTCTGCGGCGTTTGGTCGCAACTAGCTACCACAATCTACCTATTTTGTATCTCAACAGACGTATTGCATTGGACATCCCCTGTCCGTTCCATTACTTATCGCAAGTCTAATTGTGGGCTTGTTGGGTTTGGATTTGCAGGAGAAACGCCTCTAGAATTACTAACGTAGCCCTCAAAAAACCGTTTGGTTGGTGAACTGGAAACTGACGTTCTAGCTAGCTTTGTATTCTCCCAGAACTGGTCGCTTTTTGGTGCTCCTAGTTCCTTGAATATCGCCTGCCTAATGATTCTCGGTATTGACCTGATGTCCACGTTAGGTATGCAGACGAAGAAAATCCTTCCCATTGCGCCACCCACGGGTAGTCTCTTGTCATGGAGGAGTCGCCGCAACGTTTGTACGTATTCGGACTTCTGCTCCTCTAAAGGCACAGTGACATGACTTGTGGTTGAGAACCATTCGTCGATGATCAGCAAATGCTCGTTGAGTAGAACTGGTATATTCACGTAAGCGAAGTTCTCGTCGTCATCGGCAACGACCAGCTTCATCAGATACATCCCTTCGATCTCATCGACGAACTTCACGTCGTGGGCAAACTCATCGCTGGTGAAGAACTCTTCCACCAGGTGGTACGACTCGACGAGCAGAACGAGGAGGGTTTCCGCCGGAAAGTATTCCTTCCATCTCTCCATCACGGCCATCCGCTTACCCTCCGGTCTCAGCAAAGGATCCAAGGAGGACTTGAAATACTGGTGTGCCAGACCGTGGACATAGCCGTCCTTGTCTCTTTGTCTTTTGAAGCATTCTTCAAAGTCCGTATCCGTCTCGAACCCAAATGTTACCGTGATAATGGTAGCCAGTCCTGCTGGTGCGAAAACCTCCTCCCATTCGAAGTAAAACTCTTCTTCAAAAGCATAGGTGTACAATACGTAAATTATAACAATCAAGACGACAACAATTGCCAGGAACAGTAATTTGTACATGGAGCGAAACGGCCCCAATGTGGTAGCCAGCGCGCGTTGTGTCGAGCAACGCCACGTGCATAGCGCAGCGAAACACATGACCAATCTCGTGATGACCGAGATGACGATTACGCCAATTATCGAGATTAGCGGAAATTTAAAACTGCGGAGTAATTTTACTTCACTGCTGCACACAGGCGATGTTCCTACGCTGTTCGTTGCCGAGTGTCTTTGCCGATCTTCACTGAAATCTTCTCTCGAACACCGGGAAAAACTAATCACGAAAACGACATAAATAAAGAAGTAGAAACAAACCAGAACGTATCGAAGTTTTGGGACTACTTTCTTGGCGGACAGTCCCGTGATGTTTGCGATTTTTTCTACACTGTCCGCTTGCGCCTCTAATTCGTCGTCGTACCAGTGCCAGTTGTTTAGTTCGTGTGGTTTCTCGACGTCTGGAGAATCTGGAGTGTCAAGATCCAAGTTCCTGGTAAATAACAATGGTACAAACATGAAACACTTCAAGACGGTGAGTGAGTATACAAGAGAAAATGAATCAATATAGTTTGCCACAATAAGGGGCCAAGAACAATATTGTCGAAGGCATATTGCACTCGGAGGTCCAAGGTCAACGGACATAAAGATGATCTTTCTTTACTACTTATGTCCATTTTCTATTCTGGCGGATTTTCCGTAGGTTAACATATTTATGACTTTTCTCGTCGAAAGGAAATTCCGTAACTGTTCACATCACGACGAAAAAACTAGATTTGCGACATTTTCAATATTTCATCAAGTTGCATTCAACGAAAGAGAAGTTAGCCGAAACGTAAATGGGTTAGTAGAAACGACAGGGAAGTGAATAATAAAAAAAAAATTGATAGAATTGTTTGAAAATCTAAGCAGGGAATCGATATACCAACTTTCATTCACGTGTGCGAAACATTTCTTTCGTGAGAATCGGTGGTAATAGGCTGTTCAATAAGAACGTACAGATGAAAACATGTGTCCAGTTTGTAACGATTCTCGTAAACCACGATGGTATGCTCCACTTGACACTTCAGGTACTCGTGTGTTCTCGCCTAGAATTCGAAACGAATAGTCAACCAATGGGCTGGCCAGTTACAAACGGTGTACGATAATCCGCATTTTGCGTATTATTGAGAGAACAAAGAAGAGCCTGTCTGTGCAGTGACCAGTAAGTTCAGTTGGTCAGCTTCTTGTTCGTATAATTTCACTTTCGCCTATCTTTTAGCCCAGAAGAATATTTTGAAATGGTTATGACTGACATAATCTTATACATATGTACTATTTTCCCCCAGTTTTTAAAAGAGTGTCATTATGCTTAGAATAATGTTTAATTTGGCAAAAATTTACATGAAAATATGCCAGCTATCACCAGTTCAAAATATTCTCCTGGGTTAATTGATAGGGCAAAGTGATATTATACGAACCGGTCACGGGTCACTGCACAAGCAGGCTCTTTGTTCTCTCAATAATGTACAAAAGGCGGATTCATATACTATTACCTCGAGGCTGCCTCGGCGGATTACGTCTACATAACACGAGTCGAAGTCGTCGGAACCTGTCTAGCCGTCAACATGAAACGGCTTGCGGTTCGCTGCAGACGATTTTAAATGACCGACAGAGGGTGAAAGTCATGGTGAGAAACTGATTCGTCATGCGTTATTTGTTGGGAACACACGAGTTGTTCATAGTGCCAGCATCAGATAACGGCAAACGTTAATCCCCTTACTTGGATAGGTGCAAGACAATGGCAGCATCTACGAGGTCTTCATCCGGAGATGCAGATATCTCGGCTTCCGCCCGAAAACCAACTGCTAGTGAAAGAGAAAAGTATATTACATTTTCAGCATTATTACCCGTACATAACCGCGTATCACTTGTTACGTACCTTATATTTGTCAGCGTACACTGTAAAAAAGGGTGCTGTAATTTTACAGCAAAAAGTGCTGGCAAAAAGGGTACCAGCGGTTTTCACTGTATTTTTACAGGATACCCCGATCTGTTTATCTGTATTTCTGCAGCATATGTTGTAATTTTACAACAGTGGTTGTATTGCATAATTACAACAAAAATACCGTTAAATCAACAGAAATAACTGTACGAATCCATGGTCAGCAGAAAGTCCATTGGCCTATAGCATTTGAAGCAGTCAAGTTCCCTAGTGTCTCTCTTTCAAGAGAGTAGAGAAGAAAATTCCCAGAACGTAATGGTTCGGTTAAATATAAATTTATATTCAGCACCACCGATAATATAAGAGCAAACACATTTCTTTCTATCATCCTGCACATCAGCTTTGCGAAACGGTGCAATATTAGAGGCTAAGTTGGTCTTAAACATGTACATTAACTCCAACGTCCACCCCCGGGGATTGAACCTTGGCAGGCAAACTCATTATCCCTCCTCGCACATTTTAGATAATTTGTACTTAAGATTGAAAAAATCTGGAAAGGTATACGAAATACACCTCGAAAATAATGAACGATATTCCTACTGAATGTAAATATACATTAATAATCTTACTCTAATTTTACACCCGGATAATGTTACAATACAACGTTGTTGCCCTTTACTCCAGTTAATACTGTAGTTTATCCAGAAGATGCAAACCTACACTGGTTGTCTGTATTGCTACAGCTATGAACTGTAAAATAGCAGTTGAAACTGATGCTTCTATTTAACAGTAAATTCCACTGTCACAGTTTACAGTACTTTCTACTGTAACTTTACAAACATTTTTAACAGTGTAGGCGCTTAGCACATTATACACTATTCCGCAAGATAGACAAATCTGTACAACTACATAAATCACATCTGAAACTGCTGTTAGTAAAATAGTAGACGGAGTATTCCACTCTCGGCGTAAGCCATTAAATTTGACAAAATGTCAACACGGGTTAAATAGACAGCATGGATACATGTCGATAGCGTTGATAAACTTAGTACCGGTAACTGCAGATATAGATTATTAAATGATGGGAGTAAGTATCTGTACAGATCTGAGTATTTTTGATACACTGAGTACTATAACCGTGGGCCTAGACCACCAGATTGTTAAAAAACTAAATCACTTTAGGGACAGGTCATCGAAATGTTGACAAACAAACGGTAACTTCAGGTAAAAGGTTTAATTGTTGATAAAGTAACTTTAAGCACAGGCCATGAAAATGTTGACAAACTAAGTAACTTTAGGCAAAGACCAAATTGTTAAGTAACTTAAGCACAGGCCATTAAATTGGTGAGAAAATAAGTAACTTCAGCCATAAGCCAAATTGTTGACAAACTAAGTAACTCTAAGCATAGGCTATCGAGGTGTTGACAACGGAGTAAATTTAGCCAATTTGTTAACAAACTAAGTAACTTTAGGCCTAGGCCAATTTTTTGACAAACTAAATAACTTTAAGTAAAGGCTATCGAAATGTTGACAAATTAACTTTAGGCTTAAGCCAAATTGTTGACAACTAAGTAACTTTTAGTCTTAAGCCAAATTGTTGACAAATTAAGTCACTTTAAGTACAGGCTAACGAAATGTTCACAAACTAAGTAACTTCAGGCATAGACCAAATTTTAGACAAACTAAGTAACTAGGCAAAGGCCAAATTGTTGACAAACTAAATAACTTTAGCTATAAGCCAAATTGATGACAAACTTATTAACTTTAGGCCAGGCCAAATTGTTGACAAACTAAGAAACTTTGGGCACAGGCTATCGAAATGTTGACAAAATAAGTAACTATATATAGGCATAGGTCAAAATTGTTGACAGAATAAGTATCTTTAAGCATAGATAAAATTGTTAACAAACTAAAGAACTTGAGGCAAAGCCCAAATTGTTGACAAAGCAAACTAACTTCGCACAGGACATCGCACAGTGTTGATAGGATACATAATTACATGAATGAGTTTGAGTCAATCAGCATATTGAAAAATTATGAGATGGTAATCCGAAGAGGGGCATAAGCTAATTTTGTCCCAGTACATTATTACTATCAATTGTTGATAGACTTGGTATTTTGAGACATAACAAATGAGAGACTTGGTAACTGGGCCCAGATCATCAAGTTGATTGTAGACTAAGTTGTTGTCATCAATTTTTGATAAGCAATACGTATCTGTGATCGTAGATCCTGAACTTCTTGACAAACTCATATATACGTTTGCATATAGACCAAACATCTGTTTATATAATTCGATGGGTCATCGTTAGTTTAGCATTCTCAATAAATAAAACTGCTTACGTTTGTTCTTGGCATTTATTGTTGGTCTTCTCCCTGTGCCATTCGAAATCAACGCGGAATGAAAATTCTTCTGTTCAGCCTCCAGTGATGGCGAGGGAAATATGGTAGGCATTTCGTATCACTGTGCTGTTTTCTCTGGTTGCTGTTACTAAATTTCTGAAAAGATTTGTAACCACAATGCATTAGAAAATGAAAATAGGAAGCATAAATAATAACTTATCACCAAGGAATCCTGGAATTACGTCACCAGGAACACGTTTAGGAGAATGCAAAAGGCGGCCTTGCTGGAGACCACGCTCCGTCTCACATCTCGGTTCCCGGTTCCGAAATGGATACAGCAGATTATGTAACTTGATTTTAGATTGATTACTGTCAAAAAAGGACATTCGGAGACGTTGTTGATCCAGCAAAAATCGCAAAGCTGGAAACTGTAAGTCGGATCTGCTTTGTGACAATTATCTCTGTTCTAAGCGGTCTACTTGAGTTCTACGACCAGTTTTCCAGCCTATAAAATGAAAAGGGCATGTGTCCTAACATCAATTTTACGATAAAACAAAGTCATTCTTAGACGCGGCTGATAATTCTTCATCGCAATGTTAGAAACTTTTTAAGCAGTCGTATTAGCTCTGCCATAGTTTCGAATCCTCGGTTTCCAATTCCGTTATACGGAACAAATTTACGAGCTGGAAAATTGGCAACCTCCGAACTGTCCATTCCACATTTTCGACTTCCAACATGTAGTCTCGGATTGACGCAGTTGACCGTGTGATGAGGTTACACATTTGGGTGATTTTTAGTCTATTTGCATAATTTCCGAAGCAAGGCACCGTGGTATTCAAAATGACAAAGTTTATTACACAAAGTGAGCCAAACTCATTAGTGTGTCTCCGAGAATAAATTGCTTTAACAAAAAACGTTGCGGTTTTCATTACATATATTCTACCACACCCCATGGGTTTTACCAATGACATTATTAAATATAAGGAAGGAAGCACAGGTGGCATCTAATACCAATAGACGAATCGGCGTGGATAGTTTGACGTCATGATTTTCTTCACGTGCCCAGTTGCACTCTACGAGAGGGGGGATGACAGGCTTATCCGTGTACTGCGATATGACCATGGTTTATGAAGTACCGGATCAACATTAATGTATTCAAAAATCCAAGGTTCACGCTACAGTTGGAATATTCTTGAAATTTATTGGTAGGTGTTAACATTGTTTTTTCGTCATTTGAGCATTAAAAGCGTTTTAGTATGCTCCTAGCTCTCATATTGTGGACTCGTCCCCTGTGTGTCGATTTCAGGCACGTGTCTGCTCCGATAGTTGCTGGACAAACGCATTTTTTGTCAGGTATAGGGGTGCTAACATGATGAAATATTCCTTTGCACAATAATTCTAGTTTGTAGTATAGTAGAATAGAAATAATTGCTTGTTTACTGCGGTAAAACAAGTGGGATAGATCACGATGCAATAGGAAGAGTCTTCACGTTTGATCAGTTATAGGCCCGCGGCCTTCGTGACCAAACTTGACTCATCCTATTGTATCGCGATCTATCCTACTTGTTTTACTGTAGTAAACAAGCAATTATTCCTTAAAGAACTATTCGTTACAGAAAGCATTGCAATACGGTAGGTATATATAATTGATGTGCAGCTTGCCGGTTACTATGTTGTAATTCGATGTTACATTACCTTGATAAAACGAAAGAACAAAAGTAAGAGTTTTTAACAGGGTGTCGACAGCTGTGATCAGTGTCCGCGCGAGTTCTCCACTATTGGGTAAAAATTCAACAAATTAAAGGCCCCCGCCTACATCAATCCATTATTTTTGTTTCCTCAATAAAAGTACCAACGTAAATTTGTATATTTATATTTTCCTGCTGTTTTTTTTACTGTCACCCACAAGAAGAATGGCGACCATGGCATCTACATATTCGTGGGTTTGACTATTTTTGCCTCCATGTACGTGAAATTAATTTTATTTTAAGACATCGATGTGAAAGGAAAGAATGTCCGAGGAAACAATGCCCCTATTATTATATAATATAGATAATGTACGCCGTAATACAGATCGATCATTAAAGCTTTGAAAAACCGTCAATACGCGGTGAAACTAGTTAGCTACAAGTAGACAGTGGAGTTCGTCATTTATATTCTTTGCTTTTCTCTGCCATACACAAAGACAGTTAACTTGTTGAATCTTACCTGCAATCGCTCAATATAGCCTTTGCCGGAAGAGCGACAAGGTTTCCCGACTGACTGAACTGTTCAATGTGTCGAATGCTTTAGGTTTCCATGGACAGATATGAAAATATCAAAACTCCAAACAGGATGTATCTCTGCTATAATAGCAGGAAACGTCAATTATTTGAAATGTCATTTTAATATCATATAACGTACATCCGGTATGTTTCGTGTTTTACCAGTAACTGATTAAATACATAATGAAGATGCCTGTAATTAAAAGTCATATATATATCTAAATTGATGTAATATGCGGTTGCAGTGAATTATTATAGGAAAATTGTTTCAACGGATATCCCTCAGGAGAATCATTTCTCGATAGTTTCGGAATTTCGTCCATGTCCTAAATATTTTCGTGTAATCCCTCCATCTTTTCGAAAAAGATTGATGGATTCTAGCGAAGTAGATTTCCAACCAAAGACAGACGAACGACCAACGTAAGTCTTTCACGATATAAGCCTGTTGGTGCACCAGACTTCAATGAATCGATACACGTTAGATATTCTACTCGTTTAAGCTATTATGCCTTTCTACTAAAGCTCCTCGAAACTAGGTGTTAGACATTCTGACGAACATTTGCTAGCAGTAGATAGAATAAACAAATGGTATGAACCTTCGTCTTCAATTACGAGATGAACCAAGTTACGAAAAGAATGAGAAAGTGAAAATTAAGGTTTAAAGTCGCTTTCAGCAATATTTCAGCGAAATAGCGACGATCAAACAAAATTCTAAGTATTAAAACATACACACATTAATAATTGGGACATTGTATGTGAACATGGAACTGGTAGGCGAAAAGAATGTGTATATTATACTTAAATCAGGCCGTTTTAAAGTGCCAGTCCGTTTTGTTTCAATATCGATCTCGACAATATTTTCGGATAACCAAATAAAACTATCGCCTCGTTCAGTCAGTGTGTCGTTGATTCATCAACTATTTGTATCATCATTACGATCATGAATGGCGTAATTAGCCAAAAGAGCAAGATAACGCCCCGAGTCGCCCTGTGCTTATAATCTTATCATGCATACCTTGTTATTAAAATTTCTACCACACCCCATGTGTTTTACTAAATAGCATTATTACATATAAAGAAGGAGGAGGGAATTTGGCTTAATGTCACACTCAAGTATAAAGAAGGAAGCCCAGGTGGCATCTAATTATATTGGATGCTACCTCACAACCAATCGGTGTGGATTATATGACGTCATAATTTTCTTCGCGTGTCCAGTTGAAATCGCCCAGAAGGGTAATAGGATTGACATGGATATCAAAATCTATCGTCTGCCTGTATTTTCTGTTGCCGTACATCAAGGAGCCACTTAAAGTTGGAGAAACAATTTTTTTCCGCAGAGATTTATTCAAAGTTGTTGATGTCATTAAACCTTTTTAGACGTATGATAGGTACACAATTCAATCCTTGGATGACGGGAGAATTTCAGATGTATTCTAAAACCCAGGGTCACGCTTGCATCATTTTGATTGTTAATGACGTTTTATCACGCCCCTAAATCTGCCATACTGTGGACTCTCCAACCCGTGTCGATTTCAGGCACGCGACTTGCAGGTGTTGCTTTCGTCGATTAATTGGTGGGTCAAAGCATTTTTTATCAGGTATAGGAGTGTTAATCCAGTTTTAAATACACGAGAATATCTTTTTTTCAGGAAACATCTCCACATGCAGTTTTCAGGATGGTAGACTAGAAATAATTATTTGTTTACTGCGGTAAAAACCTAGAATAATAGATCGCGCTGCAATAGGATGTCTTCACGTTTGATCACTCATCAGGCCTACGGCCTTCGTGACCAAACTTAGACTAATCCTATTGCAGAGAGATCTATTCTAGGAGTTTTACCGCAGTAAACAAGGAATTATTTCTTAAATATACGTTGAAACGTTTCCGTAGCTATATACGTCCGTACAAAAGAAATGAAGTTTGTTATATCGTTCATCAGGGTAGAGAGAACTATCTCTCTAAAATTGAGGTAAAAAGGTCGTTACCTTTGATTCTTCATCATACCCTACAAAATCCTCAGGCGTCTCAGCTTATATATTCTTATGTTGTAACTGCAGTAATTTTCCTTTCCAAGTGTGTATAGTCTAATTTTTAACAGAGAACAATACATGTCTATTGTTATGCAAATTAGATATACGGCAATTTGTTCTTTTAATACAATCTGATGCGAATATATATGTCCATGGGGTCGCCTATGGCGTATGTCTCCCAGTTCAACAGCATATTCTTATCAGGAAAATTTGGATAGGCGAAAAGGAGTATCACCCATTATGTATTCTAGATTGAGTTTAGAATGAGCTAAACTATTGATCTGCACCTATTGATGAGAGTCTATCTGATGCATAGTTGGCCTTCTCAAGATTAGAATGTTGTAGGCATATATGACAGTGACTATACAGTAGTGTCAGTAAAATGTTTTTCGAATAAGTTGTGCAAACACTTCCATAATAGAAGTTGTCACAGTTCTCATACATGTATGCTGATCCTAAGGGAAATTATGTGAACCGGCTAAATTGGCCTATATTAGGCGGTATATATTTTACATATTAGTATCAGTGTTACATGCATATCCTTATTCCAGATAAAATATTAGGCATATAATGACTAATATATTCGTAAATGAGTTACTGCACAAATGTAGAGAGTATATCACAATGTATATACCAGGAAGAGAAGTGCGATGGGGATGGAAGCAATGTGCGCTATGTTTTAATTATCAATGGTCTTTTCGAATTGCCCACTGATATAATCTTGGGTCCAGAGAAATTAATCGATTGAAGGGGACATTTTCATTTGATTACTCGAAAATATTTTCGGGTTTGATTCATTCTGATTTTTTTGACGTATACCCTCTATTTCTGTCTGCTATTTGGTTTATCTCGGGACCGAAACCGGAAATTCTACGTTCATCTGGTCTCCAAGCGGTTAATGTCAGTCAGAGGGTGCAACACCGAGTTAATCCGTCAGTTTTTTTTCTGAAAAGATGGATGGATCACACGGAAATATGTAGAACATCGACGAAATTCCCAAAAATATCGAGGAATGACTCTCGTGTGGATATTGCATGGTTGAAGGGACCATACACCCTCATTGTTCGAAATGTTGCGCTTTGTAAATCCGATGCAAGAGGAAAGGTATTGCTGCGTGTTAAACAAGCGAAGGAGCGAAGGCTTGTTTCCCTAGCACATATGATTAAGAAATGGTATCTCTCCCATGGAAAAGCACCGGTAGTAGGACAAAAGGGCCTATTTCCTATAGGTTCTAGAATTTTTTGTTCATGCTTGATATTATCTGCTAGAACCATCCGACTTAGTAGTCTTTATTTTTGTAATGTGAAGTAAAGCATCATTTAAGTAATCGAAATGACCTCAAAAAGAAGATTGATAGCTCACGTTTCGAATCCTTAGGTCAGTTTTCGACAAAAATTATTATGGTTTATCGTCAATATTCAAATGACCAATGTGAAGATGGCTAGCTCGATCTGGGCCGACTATCATTGTGAAGTCGATGTAGGTAATTATAAAGCCCTTTATCTGCCGAATACATGGTTCGATCATACCTAGATATTTCTGTCAGTATTTGCTAATGAAATGGGATAGTCCCTTAGCTCGGTGAGATGTTATCTGTAATACATACATATACTATTCTGCCTGGTCACTTTATAGATACTAAATTAGTTGAGAACCCTATAGATTGTACAAACATATGTTAACTACGCATTTACATCTTTTTTTTGTAGCTTGAATAGAACAATCTGAAATCAATAGAGGACGACTACTATTTCTCTGTGGTATAATAGCACGTGTTAAATATCCTTATAATTATTCCTATCGGTATCTTAAACATCATCAGACCTGTTTCATGTACCGAGAGGCAATTGGATAGGCCAACGTAGGCCTAATTATTCATCAATGTTTTCACTAACAAAGGCCGTATAAGACCATAAGCCCTCAACCCACCCTCGCCGACCCATGATACATTATACAATTACAATCTTTTGATGAGGTCAATATGTAGTTTTGTGGACCTGAATATTGTTTTCCCAGGTCCACAAAACCACATATTGACCGATATCAAAAGACTATTATACAATTACAGTCTTTTGATGAGGTCAATATGTGGTTTTGTGGACCTGAGAAAACAATACTCACCGAGGCCGAAGGCCGAGGGTGGTTTTGTGGACCTGAGAAAACAATACTCACCGAGGCCGAAGGCCGAGGTGAATATTGTTTTCTCAGGTCCACAAAACCACATATTGACCGATATCAAAAGACTATAATTGTTTTATTATATGACACTGACGTCTCCTTCTCGTTAAATTGATGAAAGCAGTTAGAATATAGCATATAATAAGGTATTTGCTTTGCTCCCGACGATCTCGTACCTGCTTTCAGCCAAATTGTACACCGACGGTCAATCCAACGACTATTTTCATTGGCTGAGCAGACGCATACGTCACGCCGAGTCAATATCACATTTATGGACCCGCTTCGGAGTCAATATGGAAAATTAGCGACAGCCACGTGATGGCGAATGGTCCAATGGAGGAAGAGTAACACGCACAGTCATATAATAAAATTGTTTTATTATATGACACTGACGTCTCCCTCTCGTTAAATTGGTGAAAGCAGATAGAATATAGCATATATATTAGGCATTTGCTTTGCTCGCGACGATCTCGTATCTGCTATCAGCCGAAGTGTAAACCGACGGCCAAACCAACGACTATTTTGTTGGCTGAGAAGACGCATACGTCACGGCGAGTCAATATCTCATTTCTCAACCCGCTTCGGAGTCAATATGGAAAATTAGCGACAGCCACGTGATGGTGAATGGTCCAATGAGAGGGAGTATCACGCACAGTCATATAATAAAACCACTTACTGACCTCATCAAAAGACTGTAATTGTATATTTTGGACCTAAGTAAATAATATTCACCGAAGGCCGAGGTGAATATTGTTTTCGCTGGTCCACAAAACCACATATTGACCTATATGTAATTGTTTTATTATATGACCGGTGAAAGAAGTTAGAATATAGCATTTAGTAAAGGCATTTAGCTTTGCTCATCACGATCTCGAGCATGCTGTCAGCCAAATTGTGAACCGATGTCCAATCTAACGGTTATTTTCATTGACTGAGAAGACGCACACGTCACGAAGAGAGAATATCACATTTATGGACCCGCTTTTGAGTCAATATGGGAAATTATAGCCACAGCCACGTAACGGCGAATTGTCCAATGGGGAAAGAATAACACACACAGCCATACAATAGCATTATGGTATACTGATGAACAGGCACAATCAGGTACCATAGGTTCGAGTCTCTCTCATAAATGGCATAGAAATGGTAGATAAAGAAGCGGAAGTTGTGCTCGCGTGGCGACAATGGGATGATTATTCTAATTAATCGTTTCCTACGTCCCAATTTACCCACTGTTTGTTTCTGTTTCCTTGGATGACTCATTCATGATCACTGTTTTCCAGAATTGAGACGATACATTTCATCCACTTACACTTTCCGATGTCGAATGTATGGAATAGGCCTACATCGTTGTTGACGGAATAGCTTTAGGACCTTTGCCGTGTAGTTGGGCGTGGCTGTTGTTCCCTACACGGCTGTAGTTCCTTTCCTTTACATTTCATCCCACGAAGTTTTGAATTCCGAAATGCCTGCGTTTCGGAGATTTAACGGGTGCATATACAAGAACACAGTAGCTCGTTATTCTCCTTGTAGTTCTCCTTGTAGTCTTTTGTCACTTTCCTCTAGAACTCTCATTCTTAAGTTATCTTCAATTGTTCAAGATTCTCGGGGATTTGGATAACAGCTGACGGCCATTCAACCGTCAGTCATGTAAATTGACTTTGCCCGGACTTTGCCGGAGAATGAATGAATGAACACAAGCCGTGGAGCGCATGCGTGATTTTTCGGGCGAGTTCGCATTCTCGTCTCGCGAGACTCCCTACTGCGAGAAAGAGTCTCACGCGTAAATGGGAGCCATCCCCCCCAAATTTGGGGGGTGAGTAGGCGGCGTATGATTATCTGGCTTGTCACTGACCTGCTGACTCCGCCGAGTTAGAAGCGAATTGCTAAACATAACGTGGGCTATATAATTGGGAAATGACTCTTTCCGTTTCGGAGCATATCAATCGCGAACAAATTATTGTCGGTATGTATACTTGGCCGTGAAAGCGAGTTATCTAATACAGGAAGTAGTTCGTGGGTAGACACGGCTCGCTTTGAGAATGATGTCATGCTGCCTCGCTTTGAGATTGGAGATTCAAAAAGGTCACCAGTTTACATGAGAGTCGCTTTGGTCTCCCGCGGGTAGACACGGCTCTCTTTGAGAATGGCGAGTTCGATGACAGGCCAACGCATGCGCGCATCGCTATCTTCGTTATGCTGAGATTAAAAATATGTCAGAAAACTCCGTGAAGGCGCGATTAGAATATGATATCTCAAGAACGAGGGATTATTAAGTGTTGAGAGTTGGCAGACGGCAAGAAGGACCAATGTAGAGGAAAATGAGGTATAGTTTATTACTATTCGCTGCCGTTATATTTCGTGTGCAGTTCGGATATTGGACAATGTCATTCGAGGTTCTATGTGTGGGATGTATTGTGTATAGAAGTCCCCTAGGCTGTAGTCGATTACACAGCCAGGCGAGACTACAGCCATTCCTGGGCTATTGACGGAAATGACCACATCAATGAATCTCACTGACGTCATCACAAAAAAATATCCATATGCCTCCCCAAAACGCCGCTCTTCGTCTCTTGACCTTTGACGGGAATGAAGCCATCGACATCCACAAAAAAAAACAAAAAAAACAAACAAACAACATCACTAAGCCGCTTCGGTTGGTCCGTCGTTGGCACTCCCATTTGCGTACACTTCGCCATCCATAAGATGGCTTGCGAATCGTGTGTCGCCATTATCGCGGAGCGATATCCAGTACTTTACCGGATTCTGTTCGGCCTTCATCCGGCGGAGAACAGACCCGAAAAATCTGATAAATTACAGGTTTTCATACCACTTCTGAAACAGATATTGCCTGGGCTTACAAAATATATAGGTATGTATAACTTTCGTATCATCCAAGAGGTGTGGTGGATCTGAAATTTTGAACAAGTAGTTCATCACATGACTCGAAAATGGCGAGTTACGTTGGGGTTACGTCGGTAGACTTGAGCTGATTGGCTAACGAAGTCACGAGGTATTGATTTATGGAAATTTCCTCCTGCAGTTGCCGAAAGTAGGCTGAACATGGATACACACGATCCCAGGGTCAGTCTTACCGCGTATAGATGACCGAGATGGTTACAGGTTGTGGCACTCCATGACCGCGGCCTGTCAATCAAAGATTACAATTCTTGCACAACTGCGCCTCCCAGCCCCTCCGGCCAGACCGACCGCTCAAATCTGACTCCATCTGCACGTTTTGTCCACGATTTATAATGCCTTTAGATTAGCTTTAAATTCTAAACATGTTTAGAATAAAATACTTTTCTAAAAAATGTCATCTGATCCATTTCGCGTTGATAGGCAAGACATGTTTAGAATTCAAACGCTAATTAAATGTATTAAAAATGGTCCACAAATCTGATGTTTACATAAACGAGATCAGATGCATTATTCCCGCGGCTACACCCAACTTTTCAGGGTCAATGCACCATTTGGTGGATGTTGGGCTTCTTAAGCGATTGGCCATCTTGCATTTCAAGATGGCCGCCATATGGAAGTTATTTTTTCAATATTTTCTTACCGAAACGTGTGGTAAACTTTATTCCAGTGGCTAGTCCACATATTCAGGGTCAGAGCTTCGGATGGTGACACCAAAGACGTCTTGGTCACATGTAATAGCGGCCCTCCTACATCCACGATGGCCGCCATCTGAATCTAATTTAAATGATTACGAGATATTAACTTTAATCCGTTAGCTGAAATCATATTTCCTGGGTCTAGGTATAAGATAGTGCGACCATGGCTTCTTAATACCCATCATTGTGCTATTGCCTCTTAATGTCCACCGTTGTGGATTTAAATATGGCTGCCATCCCAGTTTGTCCATATCGTGTGAGGAATGAAGAAATTCTAGTCTACAAGCTAGCCCCATCAGACCAGTATTCGATTTTCTATTTGTGTGGAAGTTTGTTTGGACTTAGCAAATAGACTCAAATGTATGTAGGCCAGGGATGTCAATGGTATCATTCTTATCATTAAAATCTTGGAACTAGGCTACGTTCATCTTGAATTTAAAAATGATCACTACGTTAAAACTATATTAATATCCCCTTATCTGAACACGTTATACCCGTATTCCAGTTGCTACACCCACCAGTTTCCAGAGTCAAACATCCACATGGTGGCAAAAACCAACGTTTGTAATGATCGCCCGCTTGGATTCTAAGATAGCCGCCGTCTGAAACCTACTTTACTTTTGACCATATCTTTTTATCTGACTAGGTCGAAAACTTTGTTCTAGCTACATCTGCATGTTCAAGGGCAATGCACGCAATCGTGCCACAGTAGATTGTAACAGTTAACGATGAGCGCAGCTCTGTCGATTTTGGTTTGTATGTGTAGGAAGAAATCCAGGAACACCATAGCGCTTGAAAGTTTCACATTCCTTAATTTCCCTGCAATCGTCTTTCTCCAAAGAGAAATTGAGAAAGCTGCCCTCCCTCACCATGCTTTGCCATTGTTGATAACAGAATACGGTTGGCTTCACGGAAACCTTGAACAGACAGTTCTTTTACATTTAATGAGTCATATCGTGATCATCCGACATAGATTTATCAAGCAACACTTCCAACACGTCTTCCCATTTACCACGATTGACGCTGCTTCACGCTCTGGTGCCTGTGTTCCAAGTTCCTTCGACCTTCAGAAAACTGTCATCTCGCGTCCTTTCCCCTCGCAACAATTGCTTATTTGGTGTTTGTATCGAAGATGCTTCAATAGTAACTTGTTTCAGAAAGCAAAACCCATTCACTGAACTTTAATATAGTACAACATGAATAGCCCCAATAAATTCTCGAAGACAGCTATTTCCTCTTCCCTTCAATGCGCCTGGTCATTTCAGAACATCTTATGGCATGCCACTTATTCAGTGTTGCTGTTTATTCTGGATCATAAATTGCGAGAACACCTTTCCCAGTATCTCATCGGTTCTCATTAGTAATGCTGCTTTATTTTCGTGATCAGGTCTTCTACTCAGACTAAGTTGCAAGTTAGATGTTCCACAAGCAGATACCAACCTATCTCAGCTGTCGTCTGTGCTGGACTGCTATTATCGTTGCACTTTCGTTTGACTGCCAATGATGTTGTTTTACAATGTTTAATGTGTCTGCGTGGTCTGCTCGAAAGACCTGGACTGGAGCGTGAAAATAGCGTAATCATGGGAACCGGAATGTGCTCTTACCAATAAATGAAAATCTTATAGGGTGCAATGAGATAACAAATCTCATGGAATTTCAAAATCCTATAGAGATATTTTAAATCCGGTATGGCAGACTATTGGCCCCCTTACGATTGACCCTTCCATGTTACGGGATTATATATGACTCCATGTTAACCCATATAACTTACTTCTAATTTCCAGTTTCGGCTTGAGAATTTTATGAAGCAGAATGGTTTGCTGTGAGAAATATGTGATGGGTACATGGATCATGAAGAGCAGATACCCTGTGTCCCATTTCTATCTGTTCCGGCAGGGAAAATACATGATGTTACCCGGGTTTCAAAAAGGGACAAACAAATCCGGATTAAAGTTCAGTCATTTATTCATATGGTATTCAAAGGTATTCTGTTGTTACATAAGTCAATGCTGACCGGTAACGAAAAAAGTTGACAATCGGACCCCGATATACCATCTATGCAGAGTGGAAGACAGGAAATAAATCACAGAGACTTCTCTCAGTTCATGGCACATGGCGGCATAACCCACTGCAATAGTCTATGATTACAGTACTTGAAGCAACTTGAGCGTTCATCTCTGTTTACAAAATAGAAGAACGTTTCTCCGACAAAAACACTCTGGTTTAGCACAGCCCGCCATTTTACAGAAAAAAGATCGGGACGCCTGGCGGCGAGTAATTGAACTAGCAGACGGTCTAAGGGACATAATATCTTTTGTCATACAGAATGTAATTTTTCAGGGGGTACAACTCTAAATGTCAAATAAACACTGCCCACACGCTCCACTGCTTAATTCGAAAGTCCTTTTCGACTCTTACAACACAAACATCTGTCATTATACAAACATAGCACTAATTACTCATGACCAGGAGATTATCGCATCCTGATATGGTCGGCCGTCTGAAGTGGCAGATTCGTTAATGTCCGTTCGTGGTACTGGCGATGCTTCAGGATGATCAACTTCAAGAGAGTTACGGTACTCTTGTAAACAGAAAAGGGTTATATACATATAAATTAATGTGCCTCCTTGCAGTCTGTCTGGTAGTCCTCCTATGAGTAGATGTATGTCCCTGAGCAACTGTTGGTATAGCACCACTTTCAGGCCTACGCACAGAGTGAGCTGGTGCCATCTGATGGGTAATTTTCATGTCCGAGTCCAAATCTGTGTCTGTGATCTCATGCCTGGTGCCTTGTGTATCATGTGGATCTGTTTCTCGTACAACAGGCTCTTCTATCACTGTGGGTTAAGGACACACCTTGACGCAATTACCGGATCCATCTGCTGGTTCGATGGTGATAACTGGATCATCCATGTTTACAACCTTGTAGATCTCTGGTCTCCATTTGTCTGCTAGCTTACATCGACGCCTGATTTGGTGGTTGCGGTACCTCATACGCTGTCCAATCTGGAGTTCGTCCGTATTACACCTTTCGGAAGTGCGGACCCGCCGGCGTGCAGCCATGTGAAGATGCTTCCCTGCTTTTCCCAAGCATCTCTAAGCCTTGTTTGATGTTCTTCGAGCCATCCTCCAATTCCACTGCCAACACTGATAGTGCGTCTGCTGCCCCTAACAGGAAATCAACTGACAGCCTTGGATCCCTACCAAACAGAAGGTAGTAGGGGAGAATCCCGTTCTAGAGTGAGGAGTGGCGTTATACGCGTACACAAGTTCAGCGAGATGTTCAGTCCACCTGCGTTTCTTCGCTGGGGGAAGGGTGCAGAGCAAGTTATGGAGCATTCTATTAAAACGCTCACATTGCTCATTCCTCTCGGGTGATAGGGCGTGGTGCTGCTCTTAACAATCCTGTGGAACTTACATAGCTCTTCGATTAGCTCACTCTCAAAATTGCGGCCTTGATCAGAATGCAGCCTCTTGGGAACTCCAAATCGGGTAAACCACTCTTATACCAGAACCTTCGCAACAGTGGTGGCTGTCTGGTCTTCCGTGAGCACTGCCTGTGTAAATTTGGTAAATATGTTCGTAAGTATGAAAATATTTGCATGTCCATCTGAACAACGTGAAGTCAATTGCCAGGACCTTCAGTGGTCTACTAGCTTGCAAGGAGCTCATGGTCACTTTTATACTTGGTTGTGGCAACTTGGCTACCATACACCGTTCACATTGTTGACAATGTTGCTCAATTTCACGTCCCATTCCAGGCCAGTATAGACGTTTTCGCGCCTATGCCAGTGTCCGTTCTGTGCCTCGATGACCTGCCTGTTCATGAAATCTTTGCATTGCCTGACTAAGCAGAGTTAGCGGAAGCACCACCTGGTAAGTTTCCACAACTGTGGAATCAACTATTTTCCGACACAAAACCGCGTCACCACCACCACTGAATCTATTCCACTGCCGTAGAAACCATCCAAATTCCTGGGTTTCCTGTGACTTTTCATCCTTCGATGGTCGTTTGTTGTCGGACAAACAGGTAAGTAGCTTATTAATAGACTTGTCGGTCCTTTGATGCTGAGCCAGTTCAGCGCCACTCAGAAATGGCTCAACCAACACATTAATCACCAAGGCCACCACGCTTGAAGGTAATTGGGATCTCCGGCAACAGTTCTATGGAGATCCTCAGGCAATAATGTTCCAGTCTTAATAGAAAGGATATCCTCCACCTCCTCTGATTCATCCAGCATCCCAAGTCTTTTCAAGAGACTATGTGTCAGAAGTTCAAGACTCATCGGACTGTGGTTGGTTGCATTCCGTTCCCACGGCCTGTTTCCAGGATGAAGGGCTTTCGGGAATTCTTCGAATCCTAACACCGCTGAAGAGTTTATCCTTCAACTGTTGGAAGGCTGTTTCGTGTTCGGCAACCCAATCTAGTTTCCTTGATTGAGTGCTTGCAACTAAGGTATGGAGCGGCTCTGCCAGTTAAGCGAATCCTTTAACAAATCGCCTTTAGTAACTGGCCAGTCCAAGAAATGTTCTGAGTGCCTTTATGTTTGTTGGTGATGGCCAGGTTCTCGAATAGACAATGTTGTCGTCCACGTATACTATCACATTTTCAAATAATTTGTCGTCTAAGCACTTGAAAATGTGGCTGAAAGTGTCTTTGAAAAGTGGCTGGCGCATTGGTGACACCCAACGGAATCATAACATATTCGAATAGACTCATCGGCGGCGTAAAATGCGGTCTTTTCTACTGAATCTGGGTGCACCGCCACCTGGTTGTAATCACATGTGAGGCCCATAGTCGAGAATCATTCAGCTCCGGCCAGTGAGGCGTCGGAAATGCAGTACGCCTAGTTTTAGAGTTAAAGCGTCTATAATCCACGCACAGCCTTATCGAGTTGTCTCTCTTCATCACCACCGCAATTGGGGATGCGTATGGGCCAGAACTAGAACGTACAACAGCACGAGATAGCTGTTTAAGGTGCTCCTTCACTTCCAAGAATTGGGGGGATCTTATGCGTCTGTATGGCATGGAGACAGGAATCTCATCTGTGGTGCTGATCTCGTGAGTGACCAAGTCTGTGTAACCCAACTCACTCTCCGAGAATGCAAAAACGTCCTTATTATTTCCAAATAATGTCTCTATCTATTGTTTATATTCAGTGAGAGCTGCAGCAGAGTCCTGGTTTCGAAATGATTTCAATATTATCTCCAGGATCCGGTTGGGGTTTTCCCGTTCTCGCGTTGGGCGGTACCGTACCTCATCACGTGCTTGCCCTTCCAAGTGGTTTGTTATGAAATCCAGCTACTCCTTCTGTGGAAGTCGGCGAGCTGTCAAGTAAGATCGAACATTCTCAACCCAATCTTCTACCTTAGGGTCGGTATCACTCTGTGGACGTCCCGACAAATTTTTAATCTTCCTATCTTTTGGCACATAAATTACTATTTCAGGCTGATCCCTGGAGTCACTCAACTGGGCCTGGAGATCTGCTGCTCCATCCTTTTCCGTCCTCATCTCCGTCTCCAGTACCCGTATTTTCGCCGTCAAGGATTCAACAGTTTCCGCCATATCGCACAGAGAGAGCTGCAGCATTCAATACAACTGTTTGATGCAATCTGCAAGTACCAATACTACTACTAGATACATGTACAATGTGGCATTGCAAATTCAATACGTCATATAGACAATATAGGGATGGTAAAGACAGAATCATACAATCTCCTACTGGTACAGCACTAACTATATAATGAATTTAGAAATCAAGATTACCCAGTGCAAATTCTGTTTTCAGATTTGATTCTCTGGAAATTTAACACTTGAACAATGCAACTTTGATTTAGAATTATCAGTCCTGAATCAAGTATAACTTCAACAATGAATAGAAGATAACTAACTGGATGTCATGTTAAACAAGTTCATATATTTAATGTCAATGTTTATTCCACCTGCTTTCACTTCAGCTCTTCCAAACAAATATTTTGTCAGTTCAGTTCATCCATACAGTGTGAAACAGATTTTACTGTGGCCCAGTTGGATCAATCCGCATCACGATGTGTTCCGTATGTAGTATGATCTTCCACGAGGCCTGATATTCACCGAAATTCCCATCGATGCTTCCACCTGGTCCTAGCATACAGTGCATTCGTCTCCAACTTCAGACGCCACGTATATTTCCACCTTGCTAGCCCAAACCCTGCTTGCAGCGCCAGATGTTACCCGGGTTTCGGAAAGGAAACAACAAATCCGGATTAAAGTTCAGTCATTTATTCACATGGGATTTGGACGGAAAGGTATTCTGTTATCGTCTATTCATTGTTGAAGTTACATAATTCAATGCTCACCGGTAACCAAAAATGACAACCGGAAGACAGGACATAAATCACATAGACTTTCCTCAGTTCCCTCAACTTTAGCGTCCATCTATGTGTAAAAAATGGTAGAATGTTTCTCCGGCAAAAACACACAGCACAGCCCGCTATTTACAGAAAAAGAAAGATCGTACCGCCTGGCGGAGAGTAAGTGAACTAGCTAACGTATGATGCAGACGGTCTGAGGGACATGATAACGGTTGCCATACAGAATGTAACTTTCAGGGGGAATAACTCTAAGTGTCAAATAAACACTGCCCACAATGTCATCATCATTTCTGGAAGTCAAATGCTGAACATTCTACCGTCAATGATGGCAAAAGTTGGGAAGGTAGAGAAGCTTTCTAGTTTGGCTGGCGTTTATCCAGGAAATTGGGGAATGCGAAACTTTCAAGCAATTCAAGTGTTCCAGAATTTGTTCATAGAAATAAAAATTGGACTGTTTATACAGAATGCAGTAGATATATACAGATGAGACAGTCTTAAAAATCAACTGGAATACGTTCATCAATGATTGGTGAATTATATTGTGGTACTATCTGTTCCATTGATCCCGAAATAGTCGGTATAGCCACTAAAACAATGTTTCTGCCTCATTCAAATAAATGAGATATTGACAAGAATGGGTTCAGACGGCGTCTTGAAATCCAAAATGGCTGCCATTAAAGTGTGCATGTTGCGCCACCATCTGAAGCTTTACCCCAGAAAATGTGCATTTAGTCACTGGAATCAAGTTCATAATGGCGGCCATATTGTTTATACAAGCTGGCCGTCTATGAAGCCACCGCATTAAGCCTTGCCCCTGAAAATGTGGATGTAGCCATCGGGATAAAAGTCATCTTGCGTTTTGTTATAATTATATTGCCAAAAATACTTTTCAGATGGCGGTCACCTTCACAATCAAAGATGGTCGCCATTTGAATAAGACTATAGTGCCACCACCTGATGCCTCAACCCTGTAAATGTGGGTGTAACCACTGGAATAATTTTCATAACTCGTTCAGGTAATGAGATATCGGCGAAAATAAGCTTCATACCAATTACAAGCGTCTAGTCCGTCATTCATAATTCAGCCGTCGTCCATTAGAGAATATCCGCGTCCATAATCCAAAGACCTATTCCATATTCCATATAACAGTATTAGCACCAAATTCAAAAAGACAATCATAGTATACATAAACATAGGCTTGTTTCCTGCAAGAGAGAAGCGGTGTTAATCCAAAGCCCTTAATTGCAAAGCCATTTTGAAATCCAAATTGGCTACCCTAGAGTGTGAAGAAAAACTGGCACTATCAAAATTCGTGATCTACGTAAATTTTAGAGTTAATTTAGCCTGATTGCTATGAATAGAGTCAAAACACCCACAATTTTGCACAAGCTTGTGGACTATTTTATCTAATAAATACGATGTTTGCTACCTAAGTCTTAAACCTGCTTTTAATTAATGCCTTTAATCCCTTATTAATTGCACAATCAAACGTAGAAAACGGAAGTTTAAAAGAAAAAGTTAACTCCCCTAGGAGAGAGTTGTCCGCCCCTAGGAGAGCTCTTCACTCAATTCCAGCGTGGCCACTATAAAGGCGACTGTAGCCTTATTCCTATCCTCTTTCTCTTGTTTGCTCGAGCAGTGCACATCTAGGGAAGTATTCAGAGGCAATCTTACAACATTGGTTGTTGTTGTCTCGCTGGTGTAATATCCTTTATCAAGTCTTGTTTTTGTTATTCATTCGGAACTGACTTACTGTATTATTATGTCTGAAGTTCCGACTGGTATTCCTTGTCGTACGTGCGGGAAAAATTTATCCCCTTTAGACGCTCATACGGCTTGTTTGTCTTGTAAACATTTATGTTACCTGGCGTCCACGTGCGCGGAATGGGTATTATGGAATCCGGCGGCCTGGAAGAATTATGCCCAGGCCCGTCGGGTTTTTCTGTTACATGCTTGTGATGACCCGTCTTTGTCGGAGATCGACAGACGGGTCTTAGAAATTTTCTTTGGTCAATGATATGAAGTGTAATGAAGTTCTTGACCGAGCTGGTCAAGACCCAGAGTCTCCCGTGTCAGTTTGTATACCACCAAGCGGTACCGTCCTACACGATGATAATTCCAGGTTGCTAGACAGTTTGACCCGGTTCGGAGTTTCATTGTCTAGGGTCGATCCAAATCCAGTTCCTTTGTTACGCTCAACAAAGGCCCGGTCGGTCAAGCCTGGCCAGTCTATTGTTCCCGTCGAACAAAAGGAACCTTCACCCCAGGTTATTTCTCCTTTACCTATCGGTTCACCACATGTATCTTCTTGAAGGAAGAAAACAAATAAACGGTTAAATCTACATAGTTTATTTAATTCCGTTCCCGATCTATTTGTTGGGGCGAAGGTTGGACTTCTTTGAGTCGGACGTATTTAGTATTTTCCGACGTACGTCGCTAAATATTGGTTTTTGGCGGAGATTTTAAATTCTCTTGAAATGATCGTCTGACGATGTTATTCTAGAAGTCATTATGAAATTCTCATGTGTATCTAATGACACAGTCCCCCGCGTCGCAAACTTTGTGTTGCGACCTGGTGTGTTTATTGTGGGCTTTTATTGGCTCCCAACATTCCGCGGTCGGTATGTGAGCCTATTGTGTTGTACTCTGAACGAACAGGTTTTTGTTTCGTCATGATTTTATCCATTAAATTGTTGTATAAATCCTTACCAAGAGTGTGAGTACGACCCTGGTTTGACGCGGGAGGTTCGTTTTTCCCCTGCCGGGGAAATACGATTCTTTATAAGCCGTCCGTCATTGTTCCATGTGGTTATTGTTGTTTCGGACTTGGTAGTTCGTTACTTTCATGCATTCATTTCTTTGGTCCTGCCAAGAAGGTAATCTCTTGTTATATCAACTATTATTATGTAATTTTGATATCCTGTCTTCAAGAGAGAACTTATGGGGTTTTATTCTACCTCTCATGTTTATGTGTTTGTTGTTTTTGTGTACGTAACCACAACTCAACTCTTTATAAACGATGCTTTAATAATAACGTAATGGATATTGCGGGACTTCAATGCTACGACTGTTTGTTGTATTTTAATAAGCGTCCTTGCTGATCTCTTTGTGATTAGGGTGCGATCTACAAAGGGATCTCGTGTTGGTTATCGTGAGTATTTAATCCGATTACCCACTGTTTATTATGAAACTGTATTATGCCTTGGTATACAAATTGGTTTATACATGTGATTTGTTTGTTTCTCACCAAACTGGTTCCATCTGTATACTGTATTTTGCGTATAATTCAGATGGAGTTATGCACTAATTTTAATTTCTTCACTATGAGAAAATTTTAAAATTACTAGCATGGTGGGATTGTTTGTTGACCGGCCAAGGATACAAGCCTATTGACACGTAAGTCGTGAAGTCTTCTATGGTTTCTTTCTACCAAGTATCTGGGACGAGTATATTCGTCCCAGCATGTGTATTACCGGTACAGTTTACTAGAGCATCAAACTGCTTTTTAGTATTGTTCTTGCTGTTGTTCCTCTTCTCGACAATTTGTTCGCGTTAGGTCATTTCAATTTGTAAATTTTGAATAACCTCACTTTCCTGCCGGCGAGAGACTTTAAATGTTTTTCCTCTCTTTGTTCTCAGCTCCGTCTTCTGCGCTCAACTCCCAAGAAGCAAGTTGGACGGAAGACGATTGTGGACTGAGAGTGGTGTGACTTGGCGATCGCTAGGCCCGGACCAGTTCTGCCTCACCCGGTCTTAGGAACAGCCAAGATAAATAAGCCTTACCAAGTAGACCGTATGTCCCGAGTGGTTGAGGTTCTCTCTTGGTATAGACGGCTTCCCGAGTAGTACCAAAACACTTCGTTGCGGTACTCTCTCGGGGGGAATCTAATAATTTCCACACCACAAGCACAGCTACATGGCTGTGAACAATCTAAGATAAGTACATCAGTATCTTATTCACATGTTTAACCTTTTTATGTTGATGACCAAGGTTTCATTTGTTGATTATAGATTGTTTCAAAAAAGTTGATTTCCTGGAAAAAATCCTTGATCTGGATGTCGGTTGTGTCACTATTTGGTTATTTTAGTAACATTGTTGTAAATGTTTAATATCCTCTCCATATGAAACTCCGGACGGAATTTCATATACAGGAGACAGGTTACATCGGGAGAGGTCATAATGTAACCATGTTCACTGACACGTTACTCATGTTCACTGACACAAGATCCATTAATCTCATTTATCTCATTGAGCTTACATTTGGTGATTAATGCTACAGACATTTAATATGTTCATCTCTTTAAAGAGAAGGAAATTTATTACAATCGACTACGGGGTTACTGTTTGCAACGCCGTTCTGTTACGTCGTGTACTTTTATAAGTTTGTATTCTGCTCCGTTATGAGCATGTATATTCATTAAGTTATTGTGAATGAGAAATCTCTACGTTGTGTATCATACACAACGTTTTTCACGCTTTTTTCACATTACGCTTTACACCGTCATGTGTCTCTCCTACACCTGTGCGTCGTCCTATTTCATCGGTTAGTCGTTTCCAGTACGCCATAACGCCGTTGTTACGTCATTTCTTCATTTGCTAGATGCATATTTCAGCCCTCACAATTAGGAAAATTCTCCCCGGCAAAATCCTGTGGCATCAAAATAACTCCCATTTAATGCCATGTTAAAAATTGCTGAGGTGAACTGATAACACCACAGCATTTACCTCGGCAATTGCTGAATGCCGTGGCTAATTGTGAGGGTTGTATTTTATGTCCATTCATCGGCACTTCCTTTGTTTCTCCATCGTCGGTCGTCGGCAGAGGGGAAGTCCGTTCGTTTGGCGTCAATCTTCCACTGGTATCAATTCCCCTCGGGTTTTTCACATTGTGATTTACTTAGCTTCGTCGTTACTCTACGAAGAGAATTCTGTTCAGACCTTGTTGTTTCCAGTCTGGAGTTCAGAATATCAAAATTTGTATTCGATTCAACAGTATTTGGTCTAATTCTGTTATATGGTATAGGTCTTTGGATTATGGACGTGGATATTCTCTGAGGACGACGGCGGGATTGTGAATGGCTGACTAGTCATCTTTAATTGAATTCAGCAGTGTTGTATTAACACAGATTCATGTTGATTTTACACACAAACGTTGTGTTGAGATCCATTTACCTTAGGATTGTGCTTAAGCGACAACGTTTTTTTGTGGTGTACTTGGGAGACAGTTTTTCCGACTTTCTCCTTTAAGTACCTTATTCCTGTATAGACCGTTACACCAATGATTAGGCTTTGACATTGTGGTTCTGTCATTCAACCTTGGGGTTGTTGGTTATATGTGGGACCTTACTCACTGAGTTCGTTGTTCGGGTTCGGTCTCTACAGCGGATTATTTGTCCTGGTGCCGAGGTCGTGATACCATTCCCGACTCTATTTCCCTCGTAATTGACTTCCTCCTTCAACTTCACCGGGATAGGAAGTCTCATATGAGCACCAGGGAAGGCTATCGTTCTGCTCTGGCTTGGGGTTACGTTTTACTTACCAACATTAGCCTTATTGATAATGTCTCTGAGCTGATTCGCGCCTTAGCATTACAGTCGCGTTGTACTCGCCAACTGTTACCGGAATGGGATATCGGGTGGCGGCGTTTCTTTGGCGTCCAGAGTGTCTGAACTTCATGTTCTTGAAAGATCTTCTATTTCCTGGAGGACGATCTTCGGTTTTGTCCTGTTCAAACCATCCGCCACTATCTTACTCGTTCCGGTTCCGTTCACGATTCTCGGCTACGGTTATCATGTCCCTTTCCCTGTCAGCAAGGCTTCATATTTAAATAAGCCGTGTAGTTGTTTAAGACCATAAATTAGTCTTTCCAATGGGCAGAAGGTAGATATTCCATTGACGCCCCCACTACTGTTTTTTTTGCTTCTTCTATGTGGCCATCACTACACATGGCCTTTATGGAAGAACTTGTCCCTCCATGACATTGTCCAGTCTTGTGTCTGGACAGCAAACTCCACGTTCACAAATTTCTATCTGTATGATATGTCAGTGCAGTCAGATAGTGTGGGGAGGGGGCGAAATTTGTCACCATTGCAGCAAGACGGCCATCTTGCTTTTCATCATGATCGTCTTGAAGGAAGGAATAAGTCGGATAGACGACCATGGACTCTCTAATCATCAATCTAAAATGTCTGACGCTTTGAGAGTTTTAGCTTTTCCTTAAACTACGGTTTTACTTGTGTCTTTCAGCTTGAACTGACTACCTTCTGGATGATCTCAGCTGTGTTTCCTACGCTCAACTCACAAGACAAGTTGGACGTAAGTCGTTGGTGGCCTGAGTATGACGTGGCTTGGCGCCCTCTAAGACCAAGAAGACCTAACAACCCGAGTGGGAGAGGATTCTGATTTCTTGGTAGAGTTTGACATATCGCACCACGAGCACAGCTACATGGATGGAGGCACTCAAGAATAAGTATATTTGTATCATATTCATGATTTGCCCTTTTCGATTCCTAACCAGGGTTTTTCTTGTTGCTTGTCTCAAGTTATTCCCTTATCTGTGTCATCCCAGCTACTTGGGTAGACACTCAGAAGATAGGTTAGATTAGTATCTTCCATTACTACTCCATTGTTACCCTCTGCGTTACCGGCCAGGTGTCTTTTGTTGAGTTTTATGAAAGAGCCTGCCCCTCCTTGACATTGTCCAGTCTTGGGTCTGGACGGCGAACTCCACGTTCTCCTTTTTCTGTCTGAGAGATGTCAGTCCAGTCAGATAGGATGACCACGCTTGGGCCGTTCATGGCTGCCCAGCACGTGGTCAACTAAATTCCAAAAAGGGGGGGGGGGGCGGCAGTATGAATCATCACAGCAAATCTGCATTAATTGCTGTATCATCTCATCACATTCATATTATTGGTCCACAATTGATTGATCTCATATTGAAGGAAGAAATAAGTCAGATGGACGACCTTGGATCCTCTAAAGAGATGTCAGACACTGTATCATCACCCTAAGATGTATGTATCCATGGTGAGTGTGATCTTTACCTTAACTGCGGTTTTTGATTGTGTCCTTCAGGTTGAATCTGATGTCCTTCTCAATGATCTCAGCGCCGTCTTCTGCACTCAACTCCCTAAAATGCTGGTTGGATGGAAGACGATTGTGGACTGAGAGTGGTGTGACTTGGCGATCACTAGGCCCGGACCAGTTCTGCCTCACCCGGTCTTAGGAACAGCCAAGATAAATAAGCCTTACCAAGTAGACCAATAACCTGTACGCTGAGGTCCTCTCTTGGTATAGACGGCTTCCCGAGTAGACCAATAACCTGTACGCTGAGGTACTCTCTCGGGGGGGAAACTAATAATTTCCACACCACAAACACAGCTACATGGCTGTGAACAATCAAAGATAAGTACATCAGTATCTTATTCACATGTTTAACCTTTTTATGTTGATGACCAAGGTTTCATTTGTTGATTATGGATTGTTCATGCTATGCCCATGTTTCTGTGTCATTCCAGCGGTCACTTAGCCTACTTTGATATACTACAAGACCGAGGTTCCCACCTCCGTATGTTGGTACTAAGGCATTAATTAAAGCAGGTTTAAGACTTAGGTAGCAAACATCAAACATTTATAAACAATGTTTCTGTTTGTAACTAAGTCAAACCTGCTTTAATTTAATGTGCCCACCCTTCCGTCCCCTCGTACCGCGGCCTTGCTTCACTACTGGTCTCGGTTTGAGAAAGAGGATGAGAATAAGGCTACAGTCGCCTTTATAGTGGCCACGCTGGAATTGAGTGAAGAGCTCTCCTAGGGGCGGACAACTCTCTCCTAGGGGAGTTAACTTTTTCTTTTAAACTTCCGTTTTCTACGTTTGATTGTGCAATTAATAAGGGATTAAAGGCATTAATTAAAGCAGGTTTGACTTAGTTACAAACAGAAACATTGTTTATAAATGTTTGATTTTTGGTCATCGTTTCAGTTATCTTTTATTTGAAATTGGACACTGCAGATAACCGTCCTGTTGAACGGTAAATTGGTAGATGTATCCGTTGTTTGTATAATATTGTAATTTATAGAATAACTGTGTTGTCACCCTGCCTAAATTGTATTTCAGGGAGGTGATGAGCTACCCAGTGACGGTGTTTAAAAGTATTGAACCCGTCGGTAAAATTGTAGACATTCTCAAAGCAGAGACTCATAATGGATTCCCTGTAGTTGAAGATGACCAGCCCAATGGTGATCGGACAACAGTAGGTCTTTTCCCCTCATCTGATACAATGTTTTTTGCATACATGTGAAGTCTGACCAAATTGTGGGACCATTCGTGTGGTTTATTAGTCATGAAATATTGCAATATATGATTACTCTTTGGGCAATTATATAACTACATCAATCTCTAGATTTCAACTAATACTCCAGCAAATTGTCTATGGAGCTGGGAGTATTAAGATCATGGTAAAATATTAAATTGTGTATTGTGATAATCTGTTTCCAGGGTGATAGAACAACGGAGACATTTGGCTCATTCCGTGGTCTAATACTTCGGTCACAACTACTGGTACTTCTGAAATTGAAGGTGAGGTCATATCGTAGCTGACCTTCATTGGTGATCTGAGACATAAATGCAAGGTGCGGTTTACCTTCTGTGTCCACGAGATGGTACAGATGAAAATTTTCCTTTGGGAATCATGAAGTGAAAGATTGAAGACTGATTAAACCTACCAGGTTGGGGTCTGTCCCAGCCTGGGATGTTACTCCTTCAGCTAGAGGCCTGGAAATTTTCATTCCTATATGTTTGGTTCAAGCTCTACAAGAAAATGTAAAAGAACTCAAGATGGCTGCTACATGTACATTCACGTAAATGTTTCACCTATATGTTTCACCTATATTCTAAACCGATTTTGAGTTTTTTTTAATTTTTCGATATTTTCTCTCAGAATCTAATTAATATGATAGAGAATAATAATGCCCCCCCCCCCCCCACCAGATAGGGTTAAACTGGGTCAACACTAATATGAAATGTGAATATATTAGCATGTCAAGGAATTACCAGACTTAAAAAACTCCTAAGACTGCTTCCATCTATCATGACATCAGCTTTCCCATTGAACCTGTAGACATGTCATTTGAAAATCCTCATCATGATAGACAATGGAATATGAAACCAGGAACAGCGCCAAGCCGTCTTTGAAAATATATGTTGGTATTTATTACACATATATTGTTTGCTTTAAAAAATCATTACTGCTAACATATAAATAGTTACTGATGGAACATTATGAGCAATAGCTCATCCAGATCTGATTATTACCTTGTTTCAGGTATTCAACGAAACAGAAGACTTGTACCATATGAAGACAAAGCTCGACTGTAAAGATTTCCGGGAGATATACCCACGGTTCCCCCTATACAGGTGAAGTGGTTAACATGCTTATTTTTGATTGAGACCCCCGCCATAGCTTAGACAATTACACTGAGCTGATAGCTATCTAACAATCTGTTTATCTACCTATCTGTTCCAGTTTCAGGACAAGTTTAGGTTGGGCGTAAGGAAGAATATGGGGGAAGAAAAAACCCCCTGTCGGCACCCAACTGTATGTTTATGTTGGACATCACAGCACTGGGTTCTCTACTGAATATTTAAGAAATGACAGCCTCCTGGTGATGCCCATGATGCCCCCTCGCCTAGAGATTGAGCCACATCCTTCAAACTAAGCATTGCCCCACTCCAAATTGGTGCTACACTTATTAAACCCCCAGGAGTTTTGAGCCCAACATCTATCTCCTAAACTAAGCCTTGCTCCACCCTCATATATTCCGGGAGCTTGCATAATGCCTTCCCCACACCTTCCCCACCCAGGGGTACTTAGCCCTGCTCTCTCCACCCCTCCCCCCCAGCTTGCTCCACCCCTCAAGCCTCGCACCACCCACAGCCCTACATATTCGAAAAGCTTAAATCATGCAGACAATGTCAACTATAAATGTTGCCACTACCATGCAGATTTTGGGGTTGAATTGAATGCTTGGCCACATGTTTTAATTCTATGTGCAATCCTGCCCTCAAGAAGATATCGTGTTCCCACTATGGTGAAAACCTGCATGTACACCTCTGATCAGAAAGCCTGTCATATCAGCCTGTGGAGCTCCCGGGTATTGCCCTGGGACTCCGAAGTTTTGTGATATGAGGCTACTTACTGGGGCACCCGTGCAGTTCCTGGGTGTAACAAGGAATGGGACCTGAAAGGAACATTAAATCCTGCTTACTCGCCTGTCTTTATCTGATACCATAGCTGTAGTAATTATTACACCTCAGCCTATTGGGCTGTGGGGTCCTGTCGTCAGCATGAACGTCCAGTCATCCATCCAGCCGTTCATCATCAACAGTTCTTGCGAATGCTCTGAAAGCCAATCTGTTCCAGCTAGAGAGGTCAACTGTTGGGTGCTCAACCACAAGCCTACTGAATTTGAGTACATTGCAATGATTTTTGTGTTTACACTGCATTCCAACATATTTTAATCTTTTATAAGCCAATACTAGAGCATGTTCTGCATTCAATCAAATCTTTAAGGCTTTTAGCTATGCATTATTCATTCATTGTGCAAAAATATACATTGACTGAAACTGTCTGACTGAGGGGTCATATTGCGTTTTACATGCTACCTCATATTTCAAGACTTCCACTTTCATTCTTTCCCAAGACCTGAATCCTTGCATGGATATGTAGCGAATTAACTGATGCCAAACACGATATGTCGGTTCACACACCCTTGTCTGCTGTGGTTATTTCATGTTGTTCTTTCTTTAGTGATATGGTTGATCTTTCATGTAAGTTTCTGTTGTTCAGGCCTATATATATTACTGAAGTCCACAGTCCCTTATACTCATTGTTGTACACAGACAGACTCTTGTTCTCCTCTGTCTTTGACATGAATGTTGACCACTAATTTTCTTCTGTTTCAGCAAATCCACATATCTCCACGAGAGAGGGAATGTACGATAGACTTGCGGCCATTCATGAACCCAGCCCCATACACAGTCTATGATGTGAGTACCAAAATAAACCTCAATATTCCATTCATGAACTCGGCCCCATACACAGTCTATGATGTGAGTACCTTAATATTTCAACAATTTTATAATGTTGCTATCCTTGATACATTAACAGATGTTCAATCCAGTCTGATTACTGCTTTGTAAACTCTGATGAGAACTTATCTTCCTTGGTTGTGACACGGATGTTATTATCTCCCTTTAGTGTGAGAACATCTGAATCTCACTAAAGGAGTATTCTTCCAGCATTATTCGCACTTTTGGGTGTTATATAATATTTCATAATGTTCCCTGGTTTTCAGTGTGCATCTCTTCCCCGTATTTTTCGATTGTTCCGGGCGTTAGGATTGCGACATGTGGTAGTTATAAACAACAGAAACCAGGTAAGTTTACTGCAGACATACTTTTTGCAGTTCAGCTCACCTTGTCATCCCAGAGAGATGGTTGGTGAGAAATTCATTGAAATTTCATTGGCAAAGCAAAAGTACTACAATGCATTTTCTGTTTTGTTGTTGCCAAAGGATTAGATTTACGATAATAGATTTAGTTTTGATTCAAATTTTGGCTGGCGATAGTAGGTAAAACTTTAGTCAAGTAACATGACTCTGATTTTGAGTCAGAGTCATGCCGTATGATCCAAGGCAATTCACTGACGAAAATAAAACGTCAGAAAACAGTTCAGAAATTCACATGCACACCTCCCCAAGTTCCATTGTCATGATGTATGGTCTGTCCGGGTTCGAGATACACCAAAAAAGCAGCCAGAAACACTTTCGTGCAGTCAAAATACAGCCGGGAAAATTCCAGTCAAGAAATGTAAACATCTCCACCATGCTGGTACAAAGGCGTTTCCAAAAATTAAACTGTAGAGGCATTGTAATTTAATGTTAGGAACTGTACAATATCTAAGAAAAAATTTAGCCCAAAACAATGGAACACGAGAAATCATTGTGACAGCGATACGATAAGGCCTGAATTTCACTTTGGTGACATCATCTGCCATATGAGAAAAGCAGACTGCACTATTCCCTCAAAAAGCACAGTAGCTTATTTTTCAGAGGTAATAATGTAGGAATGAACAGGATTAACCTAACAAAACTGAAGAATTTCTTGATCGGCCAGGACTCCAGATGGTGAATGTACCTGTGGACTGGAGTGGTTAAGGATAGGGCACAATTGGATGATAGTAATTGAAATGAAGATTATACCATAATACAAGACATCTATTATTGGTTTTGAAAGCATCACTCATTTGAGTGATAATGTAAATCTCTTGACACGGTCACATGTCCGTAAGTTGTTCACTTGTTATACCAGGTTATAGGCATGGTGACGAGGAAAGATGTGGCCAGATACCGGATATCACGACACAGAGGTCAGATCAGTATGGAGGAATTGTTGATATCCAACAGCTGACCTTCCACTCGACACCGAGGTTTTTTGTGCAAAGACAATTGTAAAATAGCTTGTATATAGTTTGTAAATATTATTTATACTAATTCTGTTATGTATATGCATACACGAGTTGTGCAGCTGTATTTTAAGAGAATCTTTTCCAGAACTGATAAAGATACTTAATGTGAAATCATGTCATTCCTTGAAATAAACAAGGACTTTAATTCCCGAACTTCTTACTTTTGTCCTTCGTATGACCCTGGTCAGTGTGGCTGTTCAAAGAGAGTTATAAAGTAACTTGTTTTTACTTTTAAATGTTATTTATCCTATATCTGTTATGTATATGCGTATAAGAGTTACGCGGTTGTATTTTGTTGAGTGAGTCTGTCCCAGAACTGATGAATTTACTTTATGTGAAATCTGGTCATTCCTTGAAATAAAGAAGGGCTTCAATTTTCTTACTTTCAACTTTTGCAACAGTATGACCCAGTGTTTCTGTATAGAAACAATTATAAAATTGCTTGTTTTTGCTTTGTAAATATAAGTTATTCTATGTCTGTTCTGTATATGCATATACCAATTACGCAATTGTGTTTTGTTACAAGCGTCTGTACTGAAACTGACGAAGACAAAAGTAAAATCATGTTGTTCCTTGAAATAAACAAGGACTTTAATTTCCTTACTTAAAACTTTTGCCATCTGTGTAAGATCTAATTGTCTGCCTCCTACTGTCCCTCTCATGGAGAAAGAAAGTCCGGGGCTTCATAAGACTTCCTATAGGAGTATGTTGCAACTCTCGACAAAACACTCCAAGATGAAATGATAACCTGAGGGGTTCAAGTCCCCCCGACATTGAAGCAATTGATTTGGCTTGGAACCATAATGTTCAGTACGGCATGGAGAGAAATCGCAAGCAAGATCCAGTGACAAGGTACCCACAATTACCAAATTTTACCCTAATCATCAGGTTTTCAGAAGTTCTCGTCCAGAAATGAAATTTTAACTTGGCCCATACATGTAGGTGGCATCACCTAAAGCTTGATCGGCATGAACAACAATCCCAAGTGAGATCTTGAGGCGAGGTACCCACATAGCTAATTTGAAAAGAATCTGTTTAGTTTTCCAAAAGTTATGGTCTGGAAACAAAATTTTGAGTGGGCCCCCAGGTGGCACCACCTATAAGACGGATCCGCGTGAAAAACAATCCCAAGCGAGATCTTGAGGTAAGGTACCCACATACCAAATTGAAAAGAATCCATTCAGTTTTCCAGAAGTTATTATCCGGAAACGAGGTCGGATGGACCCCAATACTACAGTCCCCGTTTAGCCCTTCGTGTGTCGGGAGACAAAAAAAACCCCAGATTAACTCACTGAAAGTCGTATCTGTGCCAAAGTTATTCTGGCTATCTCTGGTAATAAACAACATGACTTCTTGTTGCCGTGGAGATTTAGTATATTGAAATAGGATGAACATCATATGCGGGATAACATGCTAGGATAATTCATGCTACACATGCATGTGTGAGAAGTGCGTGCCCATTTACATTTCTCTTTACAAAAACACAACTTTATAATTCAGGCCTACATTTATGATATGAAATCACGCATATGTCTTACTACTTGGCACAGATCTTTGTAATGCAGTTCATTGGATGATATACGCTTGACATGAATCACCTTTCCAATGAATAAGCATGGTACTGCTAGGCAACACTGGCTCTCCTGTTCAAAGTTTCGCCTATACATCATTTGTCCAAATTGTTGATATCACCCTTGTGCGGAGAGTCTGTGTGCCTGTAACAACGACAACAGACGTCGGCTCGTGAACTTCGGACAAGATTCAAGGATTAAAATAAGTAAATATCAGCATAAAAAAAATTCCTCTAAAACTCAATTTTGAAATTTATCATCATGATTACAACAATGAGAAATCAGCCAGACAAAACTCTGCATAGGAAGATTTAATTATAATGTGGTAATCAGTTCTGAGTAGAGAATTGCCTCACCCTGTAGTCTGTACATATAACCACGGACATTTAACTCGGCTTAGAGAATGATCTGAAACATTGACATCAATTGAATTTCAGGTTTTCATAGGTTTCTGCCTGCATCCCTGTAGTATCAACATCACAAACAATACTCATGATAATTAGTTAAAATGGTTTAATAGCAAACATTGAGAGACTACTAGTATCCTAAGTCCTATACACAATCTTTCATTGGTCCATAATGTCTCTGAAGGTTTTGCAATGGAGACAATCCCGAATTCACACGAACTGCAAAAGCATCCTGTAGCTCACTGAGCTCACATAGAGGGTAATAGTGAAGGAAAGTGTCTTTGTGTATACACAGACCAGTTTCCCTCAGCAGTATCTATGTTCAAGTAGTCAGGATTTTCACTTTCATGTGGTCAGAAAGAAAAATTGTTTTTTCACACATATCTGAAGTGGAAATGTGCCTAATATGCTGATCAGGCAATTATTGCAAGTATTTGTATTTTATGTGTAGCATTATTCCACCTCGGCCGAACCTCCTGCCCCATTTATCGCTTCTTTTAATTGTTCTGCCTCGTCTTTACTAATATCGGCTCTAACAACAATAGGAGCGGACTCCACAAATTTCTTGGCCTAAAATTGAAGAAAGGAATATTAAAATGTTGCAGATAAGATGCATACAAAATGACAGTACACAGACCCTCAAAAGAATTGCCTCTACACTGCCCAACATTTTGATGTCATCCTGGCAGATAACTTCCACACTTCCTAAAAGTTCAAAACATTCTGAAAAATATAAAGTTGATGCATACTAGACAGGCATTGCTGTTTCTTCAAAATTTACTGAAATTCAAGTAGATTCTCGCAATCAAACTTTGTGGGAATCCAATGCTATCATTTCTACACAGATTGCTAATTTTTTACAGAAATCTGTTTGACTCCCACAAACTATTTTACTGAAGTGCTGATGGCAATCGGATTCCTGTGAAAAAGCAAGCCCTGCTACAGGACAGTGTCAACACATTTTGGAGAATAACAGATACAATGTGAAACATATTTAACTGATGGTCCAGGCATGCCAGGAGTGGAAATCCTTGTTACGATTATAAGTGCTTTCACAGGAGTGTATTACAGGAAGTAGTATTGAAGGGAGTTCTATTACTGAGAGGTGTATTACAGGGAGAGTATCACAGGAAGATGTAATACAAGGAGAGTATGACAGAGTTGTGTCTCATACTAGGGAGTGTATCACACGGAGTTGTATTACAGGGAGATGTATCATAGGGAGTGTATTACAGGAGTTGTATCACAAGGTAGTGTTATACAGGGATGTGTATCACAGGGAGTGTATTTCCAGACTCCATAATATTGGGGTGATGTATTACAGGGAGGTGTATTTCAGAGAGTGTATCACAAAAAATTTGTACTGGGAGTGTATTACAGCAAAGTATTTACCGTGAGGTATATTTCAGGGAGTGTATCATAGGCAGTTGTATTACAGGGAGTTCTATTAAGGGGGAGGAGGGAGGGAGGGAATTTGGCTTAATGTCACACTCAAGTTTGTTTCACTCATATGGTGACAGTTTGGTTGGTGGAGGAAGCCAGAGTACCCGGAGAGAACCGCCGCCCTTCGGCAAGTAATCTATTAAGGTGGCTCCCTGGTTACACGAATGACTGTTCTGCGCAGCCTCTTGCGCATAACAATTACCTCCCTTGTTATCGTACTCTTGTGAGCGAATGGATAGAATGAGATACTTTGACATGCAGCGTTTACGTTTCAGCTGCTCGTTTTGTAAGCAATTGATACATTATCCCTTGTGACGTCATGACGTCGAATGGCAAAATCATTGTTGGCGTGGCATTTGTCGACGTCATGACGTTGCATTGTTGGGACTTCATGCAAAATGGCGGGAAAAAGTGTGGAAGTAGGTAGATTCAGAGCCCCATTCATGCCCTTTTTTGGATGGCGACCTACCTTAAATTTGAGTTATTCAAAACTACATGTTTCAAGGAATACATATTTAAAAAATGAGAAAATTGACATGACTTTTGAATATTCTGAAAACAATTATGTCTCAAGTATTGGGTGTTTTACATAGTATTCACATTGTATCAATTTGCCACAGGTACACGTTATACAACCTGAAATTTAGAAAAAAGTAATACGCTATGCCCCAATTTTTATATCATTTTCTGATATAAGATGAAATTCCCGAGCTATAAAAAAAATATGAGAAAAATGACATGACTTTGTACCGAAACCAGGGAGCCACCTTAAGGGGGTGATTGAGTAGGATTTAACGTTGTTTTCAACATTTTTTCAGTCATATCGCGACAGTGCTTACATGTGCCAGAATACTAGTGTCCACAGTTCCTATTATCCTGGACACTGATCAGCCCAGCCCAGCCCATACAGCACCCAGTGTATTACAGCAAGGCATTAATTGTATTAAGGGAGTGTATTACAGTGAAGTATATTACAGAGAGGTGTATAACAGGGGGTGTATTTTCGGACCCCAAAATATTAGGGTGATAAAATTTATCAGAAAAAAAAACAAGTTGACAAAATAATACAAACTGGACCTTGCCCCACATTTAGGAGTTCATTTTATCAGAGTGGCTGATCAAAATTCTAGGTAAAATTGAGGACTGATTGAATGTTAATGATTGAATGTTAATGATTGAATGTTAATGATTGAATGTTAATAGAGTGGTTGAATTTTTGGACTGTTTACAATAGACTAGACCGGGTGATAATTTGTAATGAATATTCTACATTAACCATGATAACAGTCTTGTCAGATCACGTCTAAAACTCACCTGTACAAGATTCATTCCCGTCATTAAGCTCTTTATTTCCTTTATAAGTTGCACCTTTTTCCCATCCTCAAATTTAAGCAATTTTACGGTAAAAGATGTCTTTTCTTTCTTGGCTGGGGCAGCATCTTCCTCCTCCTAGAATAAGTGTGGTCAATACCATTATATGTACTGTACATAAATAAATGACATGCAGCTCTCTCAATGAAACCAACATGTAAATAAATAACAGTTAGATCCTGGTAAAATTATATACATGTATATAGACAATATTGTTAAACTAACTAATGGACAATTACAATCTTTTGTTGACTGCTACGAGTAATCACATTTTTTGTTTGGAATAATGGAGTGACCGTAATCTCTTTAATAATTTCTCTTCAATTAAATTTGAAAACAGCCATTTTTTTTACTCCTCCGTTAAAAATAATTTGAATACATACAATTTTGCCATTGAATTGAAAAAAAAATAATTCCAACACTCCCAATTTTTTTATCTCTGAAAGAAACTTTTGTCACATTATGATCCATACTCCAGCCCACAAACATGAAGAACACCCATTCTGATCCATCTATACCTGAGGAGCAGCAGCAGCTGGAGCACCATATGACATCATTGGAGCATCCTGTATATTTAATGATTTCTACAAAAAAAACATTAACAGGCAAATTAGTCACTAAAGAAATGGTCTATCCACTACAGCAGCTACTCAACAAAGTAATTCATGCCACACAACTGTGTTCCAAGAAATAACAAACTCCAATACGTAACCCAATCACGGGAAGTGTAGTATATGTTCAGGTCAAATAACTCGATCATAGGAAGTGTATTATACAAGGTCCAATAACTCAATCACAGGAAATGAATTATACCTCCATGTCTCAGAACTCCTCATGGGAAGTGGATTAAACCACCAGGTCTAATAACTCAATCAGAGGAAGTGTAACTCAATCATGGGAAGTGTATTATACCAACAGGTCAAATAACTTAATCACAGGAAATGTATTATACCTTCATATCTCAGAACTCGTCATGGGAAGTGGATTATATCAACAGGTCTAATAACTCAAAGAAAGTGTAACTCAATCACGGGAAGTGTATTATATCAACAGGTCTAATAACTCAATCAAAGAAAGTGTAACTCAATCACGGGAAGTGTATTATATCAACAGGTCTAATAACTCAATCAAAGAAAGTGTAACTCAATCACGGGAAGTGTATTATATCAACAGGTCTAATAACTCAATCACAGGAATTGTATACCAGGTATAATAACTCAATCACAGGAAGTGTATTATACCCCCAGATGCAATAAATCATTCACAGAAGTGTATTATGCCACCAGATCTAATAAATCATTCACAGAAAGTGTATTATACCCCCAGATGCAATAAATCATTCACAGAAGTGTATTATACCACCAGATCTAATAAATCATTCACGTGAAGTGTATTATACCAGGTCTAATCACAGGAAGTGTTTGGAAGTGAATTATACCACCAGATTTATAAAAGGAAGTTTTATTTTGTGTTATCTATGCAAATGGGAATACGGAAATTGGTATCCAAACACAGACAGCCACTATTTGCAGATGGAAAATTTGCATATAAGAGAAATTGTAGAAAAAATACAAGTATCCAGTTTTGGTCAGAACTGAAAAAACTATAGGTGTCTTCCCCTAGACACGATCGATATATGCACAACAAATATGAAGTTGATTGACTAAGGCATTCGGAAGTTATCAAATGGAAAACATTGAACAAAAGACAAATTTGTATATAACGGAAATTGTAGATGAAAACAGTTTCCAGTTTCAGACAGAGCTGAAACACAACAGGTGTTGTCTTCTAAAACAGAGCAATATGCACCAAACATTTGAAGTTGACTGACAAAGGCATTCAAAGGTTATCCAATGAAAAAGAAAAGTGGTAAAAAGAAGAAGTGAAAGAAGAAGAAGAAACTAACAAACACATAAGGCATCCCTAGAGCAGGCCTCAATTTAAGGTGGTAACCTGTTTTCAGGTTGCCTAGAGGTTGCCATATGAAAAATAGTGGTAACCTATTTTCAGGTCCCCATAATTTTGACTAATAATATGACAATAGGTTAATAATTATGCAATAGGTTGCCATAGGTTACCAGTGTAGATTTCATGGTAACCTGTTGAGAGGTTACCATCAGCACTCCTTAAGGACTCGAGGCCCGGGGAATAGGCTCAAACTATCGATATATTTTTTCTTTGCATATTTCAAAAGTTGAAGAATAAACCTGTCAAGTGCTTTTGTTATTTTCCTTAAAAAATGTTTGCAAACGTGAAATTTTAGCTCTAAACAATTCACTGTCTGTGGAAGAACTCTGCGCTGTGGGGATTAGTGCTCATTACTCACAGTCGGTGTTACCGCCTGCTGTGACTTCCGCACCTCGGCTAATTACTTGTAACTGCAATACACACAATTCAGGCGCTGGGCTCATTTATTATAATTGTTTTTCTACTACATTCATGCCAGAGTTTACATAATATTGAATAGGAAATTATATGGTCTATCTCAGTGTTTTCGCGCCACATGACAAAATAAACAAATACAAACACACTGCTCAGGTGGTCAACCATTTCCGGAAAGCATGTGGTGTATGCATATATATATATTGCGAATTTGCGTAATATTTTTCATAATACCTCACTCGACATTCTATCAACATATCTTACTTGACAACACAATCATGGGAAGAAAACGTTACAAGGTTATGCCGGTCACTCAACAATCTTATCTTTGGTATTACTTCATTCTGCATTATCGCATTGTACATGCGGTAAATGTATAAAGTGAGGTATTCATCCAAAATAAATACTTTACATAAAGTTTTGCTGATATATTCACCATTGTACATATAATTATAAAAAAGGCAAACATTATTCCCGCAAATTGTATACTTTCGCGATAACAGTAAAGTTTTTTAACTCCACACCAGAAATGGCTGCGGCCAGTTTTTCCCGTTTGAGGTCTGTAGACTGATCAGTTCCTGTTTTCTTCTCTTTCCTTGAGCTAGACCTTTTTCAGTTGGCAATTAAATCCATGAATGTCCAATTGCCGCAAATCACATCTCTGTAAGCCTTCTATAGAATGCTAATTGGCGGTCGACGTCTACTCAACCACCCACGGTGAGGGATTTCGGAAGGCGTGAAAACTGATCAACGGGGCATATTCCAGCATAAAAATTCATCTTCGTGACTGGTTTTCTACACTTTCTCAAAATATATTGTTCCAAAGTGATTAAAGAACGTTTGGTCTATAATCCCTATATGTTGTGTGAGAATATTGTGTCCTTATAATGAAGTAGCGGACAATAATTACAGATTACGGTAATTTCCCTATTAATTCGCGATGTAGTGATGAAACTCAGCACTCCAAAAATTGGCTACTTTCGAATTATTTGTTGAGCGAATTCTAGAAAAACGCGAGTGTTCGAATTAAATGTCGCGCCGATTTTCACGGAGAATCCAAAATGGCGGACCGCTTCGCCGTGGTCGTAGTGATCGTATTTATTACCGTGTATTAACTTTCGATATCTCATCAGTTTCCATAAAATGCAGTGTATGATGTCAGAAAATCTCCTCTACCCTGATAAAGGCGTCTAATTTTATTCGAGGAAGTCGAGCATATTTATCGAGTGACAAGTTCAGCACCATCATGCAGATTTTTGAGCTGACGTCCGTAAATTCGCGTCCATAATAACATCGTAAAAGTAGGCCAAAACATTGAACGTATTCCTTCCTTTTTGTTCAGTATTAACTATGATCTATATTATGAAACCTAACTGACATGGAATTGAATGAATATTCTGGAAATATAAAACTATACACATATTATTCGGTATGTCGACGTTGTTGTGAACCCTGAAAATGAACCAACGGCAAATTTGTGTAGGATTGTATCACGAAGTTTTAGACAGATTAGCGCACTGTCATAGACTCTTTGGTCTTCACTGTGCATGATTTTACACACACCATCCAGGACTTGAATAAATATCCCGGACCTATGACAAGAAATTAATGTTGAATTAACGGCGGATTGTACAAGAGAACCGAGTGTCAGTCGGCAATACACGTTTCGATTGGTTTGTTTCAAGTATGAGAATATCTATTACAGTACTGGTACTGTAACCGTTTACTAAAAGTAA